>CAUJRU010001772.1:0-116069 GCA_963277665.1 Viscum album
GTACTCCCAAGTACACGACGTGTACTATCGCCCAGCTGGAGGCTACACCACTGCCTTACTGTTTTTCCCTGCCGACTGACCACACGACGTGTAAGTACCACTATATAGCGTGTAGTCAGTTCCTACACCCCTCATCGCCGACAATGCTACCCGCCCCGTGTACTCATCCCCACATGGCCAGAAGTACACGGTGTGTGGAAAAAGTACATGTCATGTAGTTCCAAAATTTAGGATTTTTCATCATTTTCCATATTTTATTAAAAACACTTAAGGAAAAGAGAAAACAAGAAGCATGTACCTCAAAGAGAAGAACCATGTTCTTACAAACTTCCCCCCTTATAGTAATTTGTCCCCTAATTTCCCTTCCAAGGGTGGAGAAGATATAGTCATGAAAAACTCCAGCCACTGAGCACCTACGTCGGCCTCCCGCTCCCAGGTCTCGTCCTATACTTGTCCATGCTACCATAGCACCCGTACGAGAGGAACTGACCGGCCTCGGAGAATCTTTGTTCCTCTGTCAATGATACAAATCAGATGCTTTTGAAAGGACGCATTTGTCTCCAGCTCAACCTCCTTGGGCTGAAAAACATGAGATGGGTCTGAATGATAGTGACTCAACTGAGATACGAGGAAGACATCATTCATGACTCGGTACCACTGCGGTAACTGCAACCAATAAGCAACCTACCCGACTATATAAAGAATCTCAAATGGTCCCACATAACATGGTGAAAGTTTACCTTGCCTCTTGATCCTCTTTTGTCCCATCCTCGGCGAAACAAGCATGAAAACTTGATCCCCGACCGCGAACTCCAAAGGCTGTCTGTAGCGATCAGCATAAGACTTCTGACGAGACTGCGCAGTTGCCATCCACTTTTGAATCTACTTGTAACATCCCAAGTAAGTAATGAGTAATAGATATTTTTATCTATGTCTATTAATTATTAATATAGTTTTTTAGAGGCTTAAAATGAAAATAAATACAATCATATGCATGGAATACACTAATATTCTTAAAAGATTGTTTTACTGCCTTTTGATGGAAAACCCTTTTTAAATCTATCTTTTTAAAATTTTATAAGCTATGTTTGTCTAAATAAACTTAATATTTATTATTGGGACATCAAAATTTACTTTGTGTGAATTTTTGGTATTTTTCTGACAATGTTCATTTTTTAATGAATAGTGAAAAATTCTGCATTTTACATCAAAACTGCTTTTTAATCTAATTTATTTATATGAATAGATTTTCTTTTCAATTGGTTTTGAAGTGAAATTAGAATATATTTTTACCATTTTATCCAATGATGGCCATTGGAATCAATTTCACTTTGAAATTAGACTTAAACTGGTGTCAATCTTTTGATACTTATGGTTTTATAAAAACACGCTATTTGCTCTGACACTGGGAATTAATTATTAAATTAATTAATTTGAATTATATGTTTTGAATTTTTTAAAATAGACTTCATTTTTGAATTCGGAATATCAAATATAGCTTAGGGTGATTTTTTGGTAATTTTCTGAAAAACTTCAATTTTTGATGAATAGTGAAACCACTATGTGGTACTTATAAAAACTGATTTTCCGTTTAAATGAAATTTTCCCATCATTGTGTTTTTAATTTAAAAAATACGACATACATGGTTGTCATTAAGATGTAAAATGTGGTTCAATGAGATTAAAATAATTTTTTGGTGAATAGTAACTTATTAAGTTTTTAATCGCGATTAGTGGTAATTAGTGTAGTTTAAGGTAAAAATAATGCTTTAATAAAATGAGATGAGCTTGAAACATGTCCTACCATCATTGGTTGTGTCATGGCCGACCAAGACAAGCCATGGGTCAACTTGGGGACCCCATGTATCCACTTTTGTTGGGAAATGACATAAATAACTTTTTATTTAATGTTAATGTAAAAAGGACACAAACATAATATATTTTATAAAAAAAAAATTTACATGGGGTTATAAAGATCAGATTTTTGATTATAAATAGTCATTGGAAAGATAAAAATATTTCCTACATCATAGTATTTTTCATATAATTTTTAGACTTTAAATAAATTAAATTATTTATGACATCATGATGATGCAGCGGTGACCTCATTATTTAACGATTTAAATAAAATGGAAAGATAATGGAAAATCTAAACCCTACACAAGGACAAAACCAATTAGATGAGTGTATTTCGAAGCCTTATCACCATATCCTAGAATTATAGAAATGTGGGACCTTTTGAATCCGAAACTCTTTGTAAAATAAAGTAACTTATCTTTACGTTCCAAAAGTGCTCCTCCTCTCCTCTTATAAAAGGCCCCCACCTCTACCTCATTTCACACACTCCTCAAGACTTTGGCTCGGCCAACCCCTACCCATTTACTCTCTCCACATCCCTCTCCTCATCCTAGAGGATTCCCTTTGGGCAGAATCCTTTCAAAGGATTCCTTTAGGCTCAAATCAAAAGGAGTTACACTTTTAAAGGTAATTCATTCTCTCATGTTCATTTGTTTTATTTTGCTTCTCCAACACCCTAAACTCTTTTTATTTACTTCTTTTGTAACAACACCAGTATCATAAATATACTAGGATTTTGTTATAAGATTTATTTGAGCTACACTCTCACACAACTACATCAAATGGTAAAGGAACATACGGTTTCCGTGGATGGCGAAATTCTACCTCCCGAAACTATGATTGTTCAATACTCATTTAACACCATCAAAGGTGGCCATTATGATGTCACTATTTTTATATATGATTTATAATATGTTTATTCTTTCCTTAAGCTTCTGTATTTTTCATTTATGGCATACCATTATTATTTCCATTCTGGGTAAACACGATATCTTCATTTTAGGAAGTGCGGAAAACCGCCCCCTGAAAGTGATTTGATTCGTTAATACCATATGTGGGATGTGTAAATGGATAAATTTAATGATATTATTATACTGGAATTATAATATACTATTATATCATTATGATTCCATTCCAGAAAATACGAAATAGAAATGGAAGTAACGTTCTTGCGTATGTACGGTTTACCGTCTCCATGAACGGTGCATTTCATTTCTTACCTCTAAATGTGATGTAATATTATAATTACATGTATATGATGAATATATATGATATATATGTTATCAAAATCATTAATATCATTCTGAATATAATGATCCTTTGACCCAATTAACAACATGTAAGTGTAAGAAGTCTATTTTTCACTTAAGAACCAAATACCGACAAAATGAACATTATTAACTTAAATGATTACATGATGTTCATAACATGGTATAAAAGGAATAATGAACTTGAAAAAGGTTCATAAGCAAGTATAGATTAACTCAAGTTTATTATTCAGGAGATTAAAGAACGGTCGGGTCAAGTCGGATACGAGGTATGGGACTTCTTCTCAATCTCCTTTCATTGAGGCATATTTTATTTTATACACAAATTTCTTTTATACGGTGTATAAACCCCTTTGACTATTACATTTATTAAAAAGGAATCTTTTTTATATGAAGTGTTACTAAACGACAAAAGGGAATGTTTTTGTCATACGTATGCGGCGACAACGACTTCTCTGCCGTCCTGACCGTTATTTGAGTTTCGGCTTCCTCTACAGGCCATACCTTTTTTTTAAAATAAAAATAAATACCAAGTTTTAATTTTCTTTTATTTTGGTATTGAAAATGGTTTTCACAATGTTTTTTGTGTTGTATTGATATCTTTTTATTGAAATGTGGAAATGGTATGTTTCTTTTATGCATGTTTTATGTGATACAATTATGTTATGGTTCTTGGGCATTATTATGAAGATGGGTGGTTCTGTGATAAACTAAGGGCGGGTGAGCCCGATATAGCTCTACAATGCATTGGGTAACGTGTAGGAGTGAAACATTATGGTTTCTCCGAAGAGATTTTAAGGAATATACTGTGATGGGTATTCCAAACGTAACCAAGAGGGTTACTCACTACGTAAGAATGTTATGAATGCCTCAAGTTACCTTTATGTCTTCTGATTTCTATGATTTATTCACGATTTGATGAGGTATGTTAAAGTGCTTATGTTTTATGGGTAAAGTATGATCTCATACTTATGTATATATGTACCCATGTTTCCTTTACATATTTTTATATCCCTTACTGAGCTTTTTATGCTCATCCCATGTTTTTTTTAAATGTTTTTCACAGGTCAAGGGAAAGGTACATGATATGATGATAGTGTCAAGGAAGTGTCAAGAATGAATCCATGTTTTATTTTAGATTTGTTTCCATTGATGGGAATGAAGAATACTATCTTTATATGACTACTTTGTTTATATGTGGAATGTAATGCAAGTTTTATGATCTAATTCTCTAAAACTCTAAACCCGAAAAGATCCTAAATGTGAAATCTTGTAATAACTCAAGATTAAGTAAGGTTTAATGTTGGGGCCTTATAGTTGGTATCAGAGGTCGGTTTAGACAACTTTAGGAGATAGAAAAGTGTAAAATTATAATATGATTGAAATGATATAGCATTTGAAGATTACCATGTTTCTTCATCTAAAACATGTTTGTTCAGAATGGTTTTCCGTAGAGGAAACAGGGAAGCAGTGCTAGGAAGGAATACAGAAGGAAATAACCTTCTGAATCTACAAGGCCCCAGCCCTAAACCTTACTTAATCTTGAGTTATTACAAGATTTCACATTGAGGGTCTTTTCGGGTTTAGAGTTTTAGATAATTAGATCATAAAACTTTCATTACATTCCACATATAAACAAAGTGGTTACACAAAGATAGTATTCTTCATTCCCATCAATGGAAACATATTTGAAATAAAACATGGATTCTTTCTTGACACTTCCTTGACACTATCATTGTAACATCCCAAGTAAGTAATGAATAATAGATATTTTTATCTATGTCTATTAATGATTAAGATAGTGTTTTAGAGGCTTAAAATGAAAATAAATACAATCTTATGCATGGAATACACTAATATTCTTAAAAGATTGTTTTACTACCTTTTGATGGAAAACAATTTTTAAATATATATTTGACAATTTTAAAAACTATTTTTGTCAAAATAAACTTATTCTTTATGATTGGGACATCCAAATTTACCTTGTGTGAATTTTTGGTATTTTTCTGACAATGTTCATTTTTTAATGAATAGTGAAAAATACTGCATTTGACATTAAAACTGCTTTTTAATCTAATTTAATTATATGATTAGATTATTTTTTGAATTGGTTTT
Organism: Viscum album; assembly: GCA_963277665.1. NCBI lineage: Eukaryota > Viridiplantae > Streptophyta > Magnoliopsida > Santalales > Viscaceae > Viscum > Viscum album. Next base: position 5,241 of record CAUJRU010001772.1, read on the forward strand.
GAAGTGAAATTAGAATATATTTTTAACATTTTATCCAATGGTGGTCATTGAAATCAATTTCACTTTGAAATTAGACTTAAACTGGTGTCAATCTTTTGATACTTATTGTTTTGTAAAAACACGCTATTTGCTCTGGCAGCGGGAATTAATTATTAAATTAATTAATGTTACTTATATGATTTTAATTTTGTAAAATAGACTTCATTTTTGAATTCGGAATATAAAATATAGCTTAGGGTGAATTTTTGGTAATTTTCTGAAAAACATCAATTTTTGATGAATAGTGAAACCACTAAGTAGTAATCAAGCAAACTGATTTTTCAGTTAAATGAAAGTTTACCACTAATGTGTATTGAATTTTGAAAATCCGACATACATGGTTGTCATTAAGAAGTAAAATTTGGTTCAATGAGATTAAAATAATTTTTTGGTGAATAGTAACTTATTAAGTTTTTAATCGCGATTAGTGGTAATTAGTGTAGTTTAAGGTATAAATAATGCTTTAATAAACTGAAATGACCTAGACACATGTCCCAAACTCATTGGTTGTGTCATGGCCGACCATGACATTCCATGGGTCAACTTGGGGACCCCATGGATCCACTTTTGTTGGGAAATGACATAAATTACTTTTTATTTAATGTTAAAATGAAAATGACACAAACATAATATGTTTTACGAAAACAATTTTTAAGTGGGGTTATACAGGTCCAAATTTTGATTATAAATAGTCATTGGAAATATAAAAATATTTCCTATATCATAGTATTTGTTTTATAATTTTTAGACATTAGATAAATTTAATTATTTATGACATAATAATGATGCAGCGATGACATCAGTATTTGACAATTTAAATAAAATAAAAAGATAATGTAAAATATATAAACTACACATGTCCAAAACCAATTGGATGGGTGGATTTCGAACCCTTATCACCTTATCCACGACATATATCAATGTGGGACCTTTTAAAAACGAAACACATTTTCAAATAATGTAATATTTCATTACTTTCCAAAAGTGCCCCTCCTCTCCTCTTATAAAAGGCCCCCACTTCTACCTCATTTCACACACTCTTCAAGCCTTTGGCTCGGCCAACCCCTGCCCATTTGCTCTCTCCACATCCCTCTCCTCATCCTAGAGGATTCCCTTTGGGCCGAATCCTTTCAAAAAAAGCCTTTAGGCTCAAATCAAAAGGAGTTACACTTTTAAAGGTAATTCATTCTCTCATGTTCATTTGTTTTATTTTGCTTCTCCAACCCCCTAAACTCTTTTTATTTACTTCCTTTGTAACAACACCAGTATCTTCAATATACTAGGATATTGTTATAAGATTTATTTGAGCTACACTCTCACACAACTACATCAAATGGTTAAAGAACATACGGTTTCTGTGGATGACGAAATTCTGCCTCCCGAAACGATGATTGTTCAATACTCATTTAACACCTTCAAAGGTGGCCATTATGATGTCACTATTTTTATATATGATATATAATATGTTTATGTCTTCCTGAAGCTTCTGTTTTTTTCATTTTGGGCATACCTTTATGGTTTCCATTATGGGTAAACATGATATCTTCATTTTAGGAAGTGCGGACTACCACCCCCTCAAAGTGATTTGATTCGTTAAATACCATATGTGGGACATATAAAGGATGGAACTATGATATTATATATGATATTATACTGTAATTATAATATACCTTTATATCATTATGATTCCATTCTTTAAAATACGAAATAGAAATGAAAGTAGCGTTCATGTGTACGTACGGCTTACCGTCTCCATGAACGGTGCATTTCATTTCTTACCTCTAAATGATTATGTAATATTATAAATGCATGTATGTACTGGATATATATGACATATATGATATCTACATCATGAATAACATCCTGGATATAATTAACCTTTGACCAAATTAACAACATGTAAGTGTAAGAAGTCTATTTTTGACTTAAGAACCAAATACCGACAAAATGAACAATATTAACTTAAATGATTACATGATGTTCATAACATGGTATAAAAGGAATAATGAACTTGAAATAGATTCATAAGAAAGTATAGATTAACTCAAGATTATTATTCAGGAGATTAAAGAACGGTCGGGTCAAGTCAGATACGAGGTATGGGACTTCGTCTCAATCTCCTTTCGTTGAGGCATATTTTATTTATACACAACTTTATTTTATACGGTGTATAAACCCCTTTGAATTTTACATTTATTCAAAAGGAATCTTTTTTATACGAAGCGTTTACTAAACGACAAAAGGGAATGTTTTTGTCGTACGTATGCGGTGACAACGACTTCTCCGCCGTCGTGACCGTTATTTGAGTTTCGGCTTCCTCTACAAGCCATACCGTTTTTTTAAAACAAAAAAAATAAATACCATGTTTTACTTTGGTATTGAAAATGGTTTTCATAATGTTTTTATTATATCAATGTGTTGTATTGATATCTCGTGATTGAAATGAGGAAATTTTATGTTTCCTTTATGCATGTTTTATGTGATATGATTATTTTATGGTTCTTGGGCATTATTATGAAGACGGGTGGTTCCGTGATAAACTAAGGGCGGGTGAACCCGTTATAGCTCTCCAATGCATTGGGTAACGTGAAGGAGTGAAACGTTAAGGTTTCTCCGAAGAGATTTTAGGGAATATACTGTGATGGGTATTCCAAACGTAACCAAGAGGGTTACTCCCTACGTAAGAATGTTATGAATGCCTCAAGTTACATTTATGTCTTATGATTTCTATGATTTATTCATGATTTTATGAGGTATGTTAAAGTGCCTATGTTTTATGGGTAAAGTATGATTTCATTCTTATGTATATATGAACTCATGTTTCCTTTCCATGTTTTTATAACCCATACTGAGTTTTTATGCTCATCCCAAGTTTTTGAAATGTTTTTCACAGGTCAAGGGAAAGGTACATGATAAGATGATAGAGTCAAGGATGTGTCAAGAAATAATCCATGTTTTTTTTAATGTGTTTCCATTGATGGGAATGAAGAATACTATCTTTATGTAACCACTTTGTTTATATGTGGAATGTAATGCATGTTTTATGATCTAATTCTCTAAAACTCTAAAACCGAAAAGATCCTCAATGTGTAATCTTGTAATAACTCAAGATTAAGTAAGATTTAAGGCTGGGGCCTTATAGTTGGTATCAAAGGTCGGTTTAGATAACTTTAGGAGTTAGAATTCTACTAAATGATTATCCAAAAATATTTTTATTCCGAAATGATATAGCATTTAAAGATTACCATGTTGCTTCATCTAAGACATGTTTGTTCAGAATGGTTTTCCGCAGAGGAAACAGGGAAGCAGTGCTAGGAAGGCATACAGAAGGAAATAACCATTCGAATCAGCATCCAGAAATGGTCAGAATTGGAACTGAACAGTTTGTGGCAGTAATGGCGCAGTTGACTCAAGCGATAAATGGCGGTGGTATCCATGCACGAGATCAGCCAGAACAACCGTAGAGGAACATGTCAGTGGTGGAACATTTCATGAGGCAACATCCACCATCATTCAGAGGATCATCTGACCCTGTGCTAGCTGAAGGGTGGATTAAAGAACTGGAGAAGATTTTTGATGTCATGGGGTGTTCAGACAATCAAAAGGTTAGTCTTGATATTTACCGTTTGGAGGGTGAAGCAGATCAGTGGTGGTCTATGGTTAAAAATATCAGGGATGCCGATGAGATTGATGCTCTTGACTGGGATGAATTCAAAGGTATTTTTCTTGAGAAGTATTTTCCTACGGATGTTCGACTTAGGAAGGAAAAGAAATTCTTGGAATTGAGGCAAGAGGAGGACTCAGTGGCTGCCTATGAAAAAAGGATCAATCGTTTGGCAAGGTATGCTCCAAATTTTATTCGAGACCTTGATAGTAAAATCAATCGTTTTTACTCAGGATTAAAGCCAAAATATCGAAGTGCATTAGCTTCTCGTGAGTTTAAAAGTTATGAAAAGCTTGTTCGATGTGCTGAGAAGGTGGAAATGGAGTTTTCCGATGACCATGTGTTCTATAACAACCAGCAGAAGAAGAGACCGAGGTGGCAGGAGAAAGGTAAGAATTCTTCAAAAAAGTCTGATGGTAAGAAAACTAAGTTTCCAGCTTGTGATAAATGTGGAAAAAGGAATGCTGGGGAATGTCTTCTGAATTCTGGAAAGTGCTACCGATGTGGTAAGATGGGACATAAGGCTCGTGATTGCACTGAAAAGGATCGAGGTGAAGGTAAGACCAAATTTGATTTACAGTTAGTGAAATGTTATAAGTGCAATGAGATGGGTCACTATGCAAACGAGTGTCCGACAAGGAGCTTGAGTGATGGGAAGCAGTTAGACTACAAGCAGAAAGGGGTGGTGAAATCCTTTGCAACTACTTCAGCAGATGTCGGGCCATCAAATGAATTTGTATCAGGTACTTTGTTTGTTTTTTCAGATTATGCCAGTGTGTTGTTTGATTCGGGGTCTACACATTCTTTCATCTCTGAAACCTTTTCTAGTAAAATGGGAATACCATCTCAAGAAATGACTCCTGAACTATTGGTAAAAACACCTGGGGGAAGTGTCGAGGAAAAAATAATTTATAAGAATCTTCCTATCCTTATCTGTGGAAAGAACCTACTTGCAAACCTTATTGTTCTACCTCTAGTTGAGTTTGATGTTATCCTGGGAATGGATTGGCTCTCTATTCACCATGCTAAGATTGACTGTAGAGCTAAAGAAGTTTCTTTTCAGAAAGACTTTCAGTTTGTTTACAAGAATGAACCCTTACTTTTGATAACATATCAAGAGGCCGAGAAACTTGTAAAAGATGGAAATGAATGTTACCTTGCACATGTCGTTGAAAATAAAGGAACTGTTCAGATTAATGATGTGCCAGTGGTAAATGAGTATCCTGATGTTTTTCCTGATGAGTTTCCTGGAATAATACCAGATCGGGAAGTTGAGTTTACTGTTGACTTAGTTCCTAATGCTAAGCCAATTTCAAAACCCCCTTATTGAAGGGCACAAATTGAACTTTTAGAGTTGAAGGAGAAATTGCAAGATTTATTAGAGAAAGGTTTCATTAGACCTAGCACATCACCATGGGGTGCTCCTATTTTATTTGTTAAAAAGAAAGATGGTTCTATGAGACTTTGCATTGATTATAGAGCCTTGAATAATATCACTGTTAAGAACAAATATCCTTTGCCTCATATCGATGATTTGTTTGATCAGCTCCAGGGAGCTCATTTTTTTTCAAAGATTGACTTGAGATCGGGGTACCATCAGCTGAAGGTAAGGGAGGCAGATATTCCGAAGACCGCGTTCCGTACGAGATATGACCATTATGAATTTGTAGTAATGCCTTTTGGGCAATCCAATGCACCTGCTGTATTCATGGACTTAATGAATAGAATTTTCCATGAGTTCTTGGATAAGTTTGTGGTGGTTTTCATTGATGATATTTTGGTGTTTTCGAAAAGTAAAGAGGAGCATGAAAAACATTTAAGGGTTATCTTGAAAACCTTAAAAGAAAATAAACTGTATGGGAAATTCAGCAAGTGTGAGTTTTGGTTGCAACAAATTTCTTTCCTTGGTCACATTGTTTCTAAAGATGGAATAACTGTTGATCCTGAAAAAAAAAGTTGTGGAAGAATGGCCAAGACCAACAAATGTAACCGAGATTCGTAGCTTCCTTGGTTTGGCGGGCTATTACCGAAGGTTTGTTAGAAATTTTTCACGGTTATCTAGTCCAATGACTAAGCTAACTCGGAAGGGTGTTAAGTTTATCTGGACAAAAGAATGTGATGATTGTTTTCAGGAATTGAAAAGAAGATTGGTGAATGCTCCATTTTTGGCACTACCTTCCAGGAATGGTGAGTTTGTTATATACAGTGATGCTTCATTGAAAGGACTTGGTTGCGTCCTAATGCAGAATGATCAGGTAATTGCTTATGCTTCACGACAGTTGAAAACTCATGAGGTAAATTACCCTACACATGATTTGGTATTAGGTGCTGTTGTTTTTGCTTTAAAATTTGGAGGCATAATTTGTATGGAGTAAAGTGTGAAATATATACCGATCACAAAAGTTTAAAGTATATATTCACTCAGAAAGAGTTAAACATGAGACAAAGGAGATGGCTGGAATTAATCAAAGATTATGATTGTACAATTCATTACCATCCGGGAAAAGTAAATAACGTGGCTGATGCTTTGAGTCGAAAAAGTAATGCTTCATTAGCAATGTTGCGTTTGGAACGTGATCCTTTGGTTAAGGATTTGTTGAACTTTGGCATAAAAGTTGTTGGTGCAGGAAGTCCTTCTGTTTTGTTTCAGGTATCAGTGAGATCATCTCTATCAGATAGAATCAAGCAAGAACAGAAGCAAGACAGTGAGTTGCAGAAAAGGGTAGAGCTGGTTCAGAAAGGTAAGTTGCCTGAATTCAACATTGATAATGATTGTGTTTTGAGATTTGGGAAGAGATTGTGTGTGCCTTGTGATTCACAGTTGAAGAGAGATTTGTTATGTGAAGCTCATAGTTCTCCGTTTTCAGTTCATCCGGGCAGTACTAAGATGTATAGAGATCTGCGAGAGTATTACTGGTGGGATGGAATGAAAAGAGATATTGCTGATTTTACTGTGAAGTGTTTGACTTGTCAGCAGGTTAAAGCAGAGCGGCAGTTACCGAAAGGGATGCTTCAGCCTTTACCAGTGCCAGAGTGGAAATGGGAGAATATATCCATGGACTTTGTTGTTGGATTACCGAAGACATCTCGAGGGAATAATGCAATCTAGGTTATTGTTGATCGCTTGACCAAATCTGCTCATTTCCTTGCTATACGAGATACTTTCTCTCTTGATCAACTTTCCCGTTTGTATCTTAAATAGATAGTCAGGTTACATGGAGTTCCTCTCTCTATTGTATCGGATCTTGATCCCAGGTTTACTTATAACTTTTGGAAAGGCCTTCAGAAGTCGTTGGGTACTAAATTAAATTTTAGTACAGCTTTTCATCCTCAATCAGATGGACAGTCAGAACGAACAATTCAGACATTGGAGGATATGCTACGAGCTTGTTCTATGGATTATCAGGGAAGTTGGTACCAACATCTTTCTTTGGTTGAGTTTTCATATAATAACAGTTTTCATTCCAGTATACAGATGGCACCATTTCAGGCATTATATGGGAAGCGGTGTCACACTCCAGCTTTCTGGGATGAAGTGGGTGAAAGGAAGTTGATGGGACCCGAATTGGTAGAAGAGATGGCATAAAAAGTTCAGCTGATACAGAAACACATGAGAACAGCTCAGAGCAGGCAGAAGAGTTATGCGGATAACCGGAGGAAAGATCTATCTTTCGAGGTAGGTGATCATGTTTTTCTCAAGGTTTCTCCTTGGAAAAGTGTGATGAGATTTGGTAAGAAAGGAAATTTGAGTCCAAGGTTCATTGGGCCATACGAAATTCTGGAGAGAGTTGGATCAGTTGCATACCGAGTGGCTTTACCTCCGAGTTTATCTCAGGTACACAATGTTTTTCACGTTTCGATGTTGAGAAAGTATATGCCAGATCCATCTCATGTTTTGAGTCCAGAGGTAGTTCAGCTGGAAGAGAACTTATCTTATGAGGAACAACCGGTCCAGATTCTTGACCACAGGGAGCAAGTGTTACGGAATAATGTGATTCACCAGGTAAAGGTTTTGTGGAAAAATCACATGATTGAAGAGGCAACATGGGAATCTGAAAATGCAATGAGGGATAAGTACCCCCATTTATTTGATAAGTAAATAAATTGCGGGGACGCAATTTTCTAAAGGGGGGAAGGATGTAACATCCCAAGTAAGTAATGAATAATAGATATTTTTATCTATGTCTATTAATGATTAAGATAGTGTTTTAGAGGCTTAAAATGAAAATAAATACAGTCTTATGCATGGAATACACTAATATTCTTAAAAGATTGGTTCACTACCTTTTGATGGAAAACCATTTTTAAATCTATATTTGACAATTTTATAAACTATGTTTGTCAAAATAAACTTTTTCTTTATGATTGGGACATCAAAATTTACCTTGTGTGAATTTTTGGTATTTTTCTGACAATGTTCATTTTTTAATGAATAGTGAAAAATACTACATTTTACATCAAAACTGATTTTTAATCTAATTTATTTATATGATTAGATTATGTTTTGAATGGGTTTTGAAGTGAAATTAGAATATATTTTTAGCATTTTATCCAATGGTGTTCATTGAAATCAATTTCACTTTGAAATTAGACTTAAACTGGTGTCAATCTTTTGATACTTATTGTTTTGTAAAAACACGCTATTTGCTCTGGCAGCGGGAATTAATTATTAAATTAATTAATGTCACTTATATGATTTGAATTTTGTAAAATAGACTTCATTTTTGAATTCGGAATATCAAATATAGCTTAGGGTTAATTTTTGGTAATTTTCTGAAAAACATCAATTTTTGATGAATAGTGAAACCACTAAGTGGTAATCAAGCAAACTGATTTTTCAGTTAAATGAAAGTTTACCACTAATGTGTATTGAATTTTGAAAATCTGACAAACATGGTTGTCATTAAGAAGTAAAATGTGGTTCAATGAGATTAAAATAATTTTTTGGTGAATAGTAACTTATTAAGTTTTTAATCGCGATTAGTGGTAATTAGTGTAGTTTAAGGTATAAATAATGCTTTAATAAAATTAAATGACCTACACACATGTCCCAACCTCATTGGTTGTGTCATGGCAGACCATGACATTCCATGGGTCAACTTGGGGACCCCATGGATCCACTTTTGTTGGGAAATGACATAAATTACTTTTTATTTAATGTTAAAGTGAAAATGACACAAACATAATATGGTTTACGAAAACAATTTTTAAGTGGGGTTATACAGGTCCAAATTTTGATTATAAATAGTCATTGGAAAGCTAAAAAGATTTCTTATATAATAGTATTTGGTGGTATAATTTTTAGACATTAAATAAATTTAATTATTTATGACATAATAATGATGCAGTGATGACATCATTATTTGACGATTTAAATAAAATATAAAGATAATGTAAAATATATAAACTACACATGTCCAAAACCAATTGGATGGGTGGATTTAGAACCCTTATCACCTTATCCACGACATATATAAATTTGGGACCTTTTAAAACCGAAACACATTTTCAAATAATGTAATATTTCTTTACTTTCCAAAAGTGCCCCTCCTCTCCTCTTATAAAAGGCCCCCACCTCTACCTCATTTCACACACTCTTCAAGCCTTTGGCTCGGACAACCCCTGCCCATTTGCTCTCTCCACATCCCTCTACTCATCCTAGAGGATTAACTTTGGGTATAATCCTTTCAAAGGAAGCCTTTAGGCTCAAATCAATAGGAGTTACACTTTTAAAGGTAATTCATTCTCTCATGTTCATTTGCTTTATTTTGCTTCTCCAACCCCCTAAACTCTTTTTATTTACTTCCTTTGTAACAACACCAGTATCTTAAATATACTAGGATGTTGTTATAAGATATATTTGAGCTACACTCTCACACAACTACATAAAATGGTTAAAGAACATACGGTTTCCGTGGATGGCGAAATTCTGCCTCCCGAAACGATGATTGTTAAATACTCATTTAACACCTTCAAAGGTGGCCATTATGATGTAAATATTTTTATATATGATATATAATATGTTTATGTTTTCCTTAAGCTTCTGTTTTTTTCATTTTGGGCATACCTTTATGGTTTCCATTATGGGTAAACACGATATCTTCATTTTAGGAAGTGCGGACTACCGCCCCCTCAAAGATATTTGATTCGTTAAATACCATATGTGGGACATATAAAGGATGGAACTATGATATTATATATGATATTATACTGGTATTATAATATACCTTTATATCATTATGATTCCATTCTATAAAATACGAAATAGAAATGAAAGTAGAGTTCATGCGTACGTACGGCTTACCGTCTCCATGAACGGTGCATTTCATTTCTTACCTCTAAATGATTATGTAATATTATAAATGCATGTATGTACTGGATATATATGACATATATGATATCTACATCATGAATACCATTCTGGATATAATAAACCTTTGACCAAATTAACAACATGTAAGTGTAAGAAGTCTATTTTTGACTAAAGAACCAAATACCGACAAAATGAACAATATTAACTTAAATGATTACATGATGTTCATAACATGGTATAAAAGGAATAATGAACTTGAAAAAGATTCATAAGAAAGTATAGATTAACTCAAGTTTATTATTCAGGAGATTAAAGAACGGTCGGGTCAAGTCGGATACGAGGTATGGGACTTCGTCTCAATCTCCTTTCGTTGAGGCATATTTTATTTATACACAACTTTCTTTTATACGGTGTATACACCCCTTTTACTTTTACATTTATTCAAAAGGAATCTTTTTTATACGAAGAGTTTACTAAACGACAAAAGGGAATGTTTTTGTCGTACGTATGCGGCGACAACGACTTCTCCACCGTCGTGACCGTTATTTGAGTTTCGGCTTCCTCTACAAGCCATACCTTTTTTTTAAAACGAAAAAAATAAATTCCATGTTTTACTTTGGTATTGAAAATGGTTTTCATAATGTTTTTATTATATCAATGTATTGTATTGATATCTCGGGATTGAAATGTGGAAATGTTATGTTTCCTTTATGCATGTTTTATGTGATATGATTATGTTATGGTTCTTGGGCATTATTACGAAGACGGGTGGTTCCGTGATAAACTAAGGGCGGGTGAGCCCGTTATAGCTCTCCAATGCAATGGGTAACGCGAAGGAGTGAAACGTTAAGGTTTCTCCGAAGAGATTTTAGGGAATATACTGTGATGGGTATTCCAAATGTAACCAAGAGGGTTAATCCCTACGTAAGAATGTTATGAATGCCTCATGTTACCTTTATGTCTTATGATTTCTATGATTTATTCATGACTTTATGAGGTATGTTAAAGTGCCTATCACTACTGGAATGTGGGTTTTTCCCCACAGTTACATACCAACGGTTTGATAGAACCGTTGGTAAATGATTAAAATAGAGGTTTTTCCCAACTGTTTCTTAGAACCGTTGGGGTAGCTTGGTTTGGGGGAGTTTTTCCCAACGGTTCCCTAGAACCGTTGGGATAGGCCTTGTTTTGGGGAGTTTTTCCCAACGGTTCCCTTGAACCGTTGGGATAGGCCTTGTTTTGGGGAGTTTTTCCCAACGGTTCCTTAGAACCGTTGGGGTAGGCCTTGTTTTGGGGAGTCTATCCCAACGGTTCTTAGAACCGTTGGGATAGACCTTGTTTTGGGGAGTGTTTCCCAACGGTTCTAAGGAACCTTTGGGATAGACCTTGTTTCGAGGAGATATGCCAACGGTTTTAAAAAACCGTTGGCAAAGGTTTTCCCCAAATCCCCAGCAGCCCGTTCTCTCCCCCATTCGCGTTACAAAGCCCTAACGGGAGCAGCAACAGGCGATTTTGGAGTACTGCCGGCCGGACCTTGAAGCTCTTCTTCAGGTTCTTCTTCTTCTTTATCTCAAAAGGTATTCAAATGTTTGGATAGTATTGAAACTTATTTTTATTTTTCCCTTCAGTTTAGACGATTTTGGAGCTACTGCCGGCGCCTAAGGGTGAGTTTTCTTGAAAATTCCTTTTTGGATTTTACCCTTTGAACATGGGATGTCATTTGTGAAAGGTTATATAAATCGAATTGATTGTTCGATTTATGAATTGAATTGTAAATTAAATTAATTAAGGGTATTTTATGGTTTGCATTCCCCTTTAACACTTATATTTTATGTTACCATGTTAGATATATTATAACTAATGCATGTGATATCTTTATAGTCTTGTTAGGAGTGTTATATTAAAAATTCCCATGTGAGTGATTGAATTTTCATTGAATTTCTAGCCATTATGAGTTATGTTGAGACCATGATATGGAATTGATTGATTAAGCAAGAGAATCTCATTATCTTGTCATTACAACATGAGTAAATGAAGCTTCATTCTTTTCAGGTTATTATTTGATTGAGTCACCATTTTGAGGTGAGTTGTATTAAATACCTTTGTTTTTGACCTTGGTATGTTTAATGAATTGTTTAAATGAAATGAAATTCATTAAATGATTAATAGTAAATAGTGATACATGGATTCTATTAGGATGTCAGGTATATAATCTTGTTTCTATTAACTTATATGCTTTATGTGATAAATGGATTCACAGTGGAATTCCACGGATAGATTCATTTCTTTGAATATTGATTAAGCCATTGGTGATACATGGATCCAAGGGAGGGATTCCATAGATAGACTTATTGAATGCAGAATTATATTCCAATTGATACATGGATTCTTATGATAATTCCATAGATAGACTTATTGAATGTAGAATTATATTCCAATGATATGCGTCTTGTGTGGTGGTGGTGTGGTTTATGTGTTTTATGGTAGTAGTGAAGTGTGTGATTATGTAGTTAATGTGAACCCATAGGTTGAGTATTTTGTGCTATCTATATATCATGTATTTTTATGTTATTTCTACACATTCCCAACCAGAGTTGGATAAACATACCAACGATCAGAGGTTTTGAGTTATGGGTATTTTTTCTAATATCTAGGATGGTGGTTATATGTTTGGATAGCTACCATGTCTTCCCTACTCTTCCTTAAAAAGTGATTGACCATGTGTTTTTAGGCAAGATGCGATGTGATTGTCCATGTGTCTTCAGGTGAGATGTACTATGATTTCCCTAGTGTTTTTCGGTGAGGTGTGATGTGATAAGGCTATAATAAGATGTGGCATGTGGTTGGGGTCATGTAGGGTAGGAGGATGGCACAAGGTTGATGTTATTCATGTTCATGATACCCTACTAATATGGTTATGGGATGAGTCATGCTGTTATGTGATATAACACATTAAGTTCTTGTTGGTTTTACATTTTTTCAATAACACATTTGTATGTTTTTTTGACATGTGTAGTTGATACCTTGATTATTTTCTTCCTTTATCGTTTACTTAAATGTATTTTCTATTATAGTTAATGCCTATTGAATTGTTTATGACAAAATGAATTATATAAATTCTTTTTACAGAATGGACAGAAGTTGGATGTATGAAACCGATCGGATCTCAGACGATTTTCAAAACAATTTGGAGAGCTTTATAGATTTTTCATTTCACAATGCTTCAGATAGTGGTCGCATACACTGCCCATGTTCCAATTGTGTTAGTAGACCTTGGTTGAGCCGTGAAGAAGTCAGCTACCACATAACCAAAAATGGGTTTCAAGCAAACTACTTTCTGTGGTATCACAATGGGGAGAAAACGAAATCTCAAATTGGTGATGATCAAAATGAAAAGACTGGAATGGAGAATTTGTTAGATGATCGGTTTCCGTTTATTCGTCATCATGAAAAAGAAAGGATTTCGACTCAAGAAGACTTCGATATGAGGACAGCTGATGCATCTAGTGAAAATGATGATATTGATAGGGTGAAAAAATTGAATGATGCTGCCACGACTCCAGTATATCGACAATGCGATAAAATGAAAAAGCTGGAATTTTTAATCCGATTATTTCATGGGAAAACTATGTATGGGATTTCTAATACAGCAATCGATTACATTCTTACCCTCTTGAAGGATTTACTTCAAGATGATGCAGATATTCCATCAAACCACTATATGGCATGGAAGTTAGTTGAGGAACTTGGATTTTCAAGAAATAAAATTCATGCTTGCCCGAAAGATTGCAGTTTATTCTGGGAGGAAACCGCTGAACGAAATGAATGTATAAAATGTGGCACGTCCCGCTGGAAGTCAAAATCTGATGGAACACCATCCCGCGTTCCACAGAAAGTAATGTGGCACTTTCCATTGATCCCCAGACTCCAGAATCTTTTTATGTCTGATGACATATCAATAAAAATGAGATGGCATGATACCGAGAGAAAGAAGACTGATGATGAGTTGGTTTATCCTGCAGATGGATTTGCATGGAAGAGATTTGATGCTCGACATCCTGATTTTGCAGCTGACGTGCGTAATGTGAGGCTGGGTCTTTCATGCGACGGTTTTAATCCGTTTGGGCAGATGCTTACTTCGCACAGCACATGGCCCGTTTTTATGCACATTTATAATCTTCCCCCATGGTTGTGTATGAAAAAATCTTTCACTTTCATGAGTATACTCATATCTGGTTCTTCTGATCCCGACATTGATATTGATGTATACATGCAACCTTTAATAAAAGAGTTGAAGCTTCTTTGGGATGTGGGTGTGCGCACATACGATGCATGTTCGAAAGACATATTTCAGATGCGCGCTGCGCTTATGTGGACAATCAATGATTTTCCGGCTTATGCAATGATGTCTGGATGGAGCACGAAGGGAAAACTGTCATGTCCAGTTTGTATGAAGAATACACGATCCAGAAGACTGAAACATCGTTGTAGTTTCAGTTTTACGGGACATCGACGATTTTTGCCAAAGGATCATCCATATAGAATGAATCGTCGAAGATTTGATAATACTATAGAGACCGATGATCCACCTCAGCGTATGTCTGGAACTGATGTGCTTAATGAATTGAAAGATTTCAGTTTTTCATTCGGGAAGGGTCAAATGAAATCTGGAAAGAGAAAGAATGTTTCCACAGAAACCTGTTACAATTGGAGGAAGAGGAGTATCTTTTTTGATTTGCCTTATTGGTCAACCAATTTGCTACGTCATTGCTTAGACATAATGCATATTGAAAAGAATATATGTGAAATGTTGCTTTCAGTTCTTCTAAATGTCAAGGGGAAGACAAAAGATGATTTACGATCTCGATGTGACTTGGTGGATTGGGGCATCAGACCAGAATTGCATCCTGTGCGTATCAGTGAAAATAAATGGCAACTTCCATGTGCTTCTTATGTGATGACACCTACTGAAAAAAAACAATTTTTGGAAGTATTAGAGACTATTAGAGTTCCTGATGGCTATTCAAGCAACATATCTAAACGGGTCAATAGAAGAGAGTTGAAGCTAAAATCTTTGAAGACTCATGATTATCACGTTCTACTGCATGAGTTGCTTCCAATAGAAATCCGTCATCTTTTGTCCAATAATGTAAGGGTGGGTGTTATTCGGTTGTGACATTTGTTTAGAGATCTTTGTGCTAAGAAGTTGTCCAAGTCTTTCTTGCAAAAAATGTTGACAGATGCCCCATTAATTTTGTGTGAGTTGGAGAAAATATTTCCCCCCATCATTTTTCACATGCATGCTGCATCTGACTGTCCATATTCCAACTGAAATACTTCTCGGAGGACCTGTTTCTTTTCGTTGGATGTATCCAACTGAAAGAAATATGTTCACATTAAAGTCTTATGTTCGAAACAAGAATCATCCCGAAGGTTCTATCGTGAACGGTTACTTAGCTCAAGAATGTATGGATTTCTGTTCAATGTATTTGTCTGATCATACTACAAGAATGAACAGACCAATGAGAAATGAAGAAGAACAATATGAGAAAATTGAACCCAGTTTTCCATCACTTCCTCAAACAGGAGGAATTCCTGGATCATATACATTAAAGACATTAAGCCATGAAGAGCGGGAGATGGCACATCGCACAGTTTTGTTCAACTGTGATTTGTTCGATGACTATATCAGGTAACAAAATTGAATATGTATATATCTTAAATATATATCTGTTAAACTATTCATATTTTTTTATCTACAGGGAACATAAAACAATGATAAATAGGAAGCATCGTTCTTTATCTTTGAGAAGGAGAGAGACTTTGCATAGCAAAGAGTTTTCTGCTTGGTTAAAATTGAAGGTAAAAATATTACTGTTTAAATTAATTATTTCAATATTTACTTAAGTTTAACTGTCATTTATATTGTAGGTATTGAGTTTGTCTGCTGACTCTGTCTCTGAGGAAATAAGAGCTTTGGATTTTGGTCCTAATACCGTGGTTCGTGACTGTAAATCAATTGTTATCAATGGGTACAGATTTATTGTCACTGAACGAGCCAAAAACATGAGAACACAACATGATGGTATTATGGTTACTGCCACAACAGATTGTTATGCCAGTGCATCAGATAGTAGACCGCGACTTGAAAATGTGGGTTATTATGGAGTCGTTGAGAAAATAATAATATTGGATTATTACTCTCATGGACGAGTAACAATGATGAAATGCCATTGGTTTGATTCGATGACGAGACATGGCACATTTATTGATGATTGTGGATTTCGAGTAATTAATATGACCCGCACTCTTGCAACTGAAGAACCATATGTGTTGGCATCAATGGCTAAACAAGTTTTTTATGTCAAAGATCAACTTCAACCAGAATTTGGTGTCGTAGTTGAAGTAATTCCAAGACATATTTTTGATGATGCTGATGATGGAATTGACACTGTCCCTATTGCCATTGGAACCAATCCATTTATTTCTTTTGATGACTCCAATAGCTCAATTGTCAGAGTTGATTGTGAACCTGAAGTTGTGGTTGGAAATATATAGAATCATTCATCCATGTTCTCAATTCTTTTGGTTTACCTCGAGTTGGGTTGTTAAGGTTGGTAATATTCATATTTATTTAGTATTGATCAAAAATATGTTTTAGCTGACTTGACCGTTATGTGAATTTTCAATGTTTATTGGTTGCTGTTTTATTTGAATTGCATTTTCTAATTTGGAATTGAACTGTATTCAAACCAAATCAAACAATATTTCTAACTTGGTGAACATTACAACTTGTATGTTTTATTAAATTCATTCAAGCTCTTCTAAAACAATTGATAGCTAAATTACCAATGAATCCCCTCATTCCCTCATATATTTAGTTTTTTGGTTTACACATTAATTTTCTTTTTCTAATTAATTACATATTTGTTTTCCAATGCAGGAAATGAAGCCAATTGAAGAGAGACGAAGAAAAAAAATGGCGGAGAACAATCGTCGGATGGAGGAGATGGGCATTCCACCATTAGTTCCTACAGTGATTACTTTATTTCAAATATATATATATATTTACAGAATATATAATGTCATGTGATTAATTTTTTTTGTAAACTTTTTTGTAGGATCCACCATTACGTCGACAGTTATTCGACGAGGAGCCTAGTACTGGTCCTAGTACTCAGGCCGGTGGTACGAGGAGGGTTCGTACCAGAGGTGGACATAGAGCTGCGCGTGCCCGACTAGACCCTGCCCCTCCCACTGACATTTCAGCCTTCCCACATTCTGATCCCGGTGTGTCGTTAGGGACACACGGGATATTTAGACCTCCCATGTTTTCACTAACTTCTGCATCTTCTGCCCCATCATTTTCACATCCCATGATGATTCCCACTCCCCAGTCAGCATCAGGTCATACAGTTGTTCCATCTTCTTTTCCTTCTACTTCTGTCTCTCCGAGCTTTTATATTCCATCGTCTTCGACTCCTGTTCCACCAGAGGGTGTTCCATCAGGTTCTGTGGATCCGGTGCCACTCATTGATCAGACTAGCACAGGTATATTTATAAAACCCTATCAAATTTTTATAGCAATATTTATTTTCATTATAACATGTTTTGATAAAATATTTGTTTTTCTTTCATGACAGATACATCTACTGACAGGAGGCGGGGGCGGGGCCGTACACGCATGCGTTCGGTGTGGAACCGTCGCACACAGGTTATGGTGGAATATAATGAAGACAATCAGATGGTTGAGAAAACAGGGCAGCAATGTCGGATTTTTATGGCGACGCTTGCCAAATACTCTGACATCATTCCCGTCAGCCCGCTGTCGTGGAGACATTGTCCACATGAGGTCAAAGATAGAGCTTGGGCAGAGATATGGGTAAAAAAATCTATTGTATATAATGCCATTAATTTTTTTTGTATTTATATAAATTAATATTTTCATTTCAGCTTCGATTTAATTTTCCTGATGGTGAGGGTGCGCGACTGGAACGTCTAAAGGATTTAGGCGAGCTTTGGAGAGCCTACAAGCATAAGCTGTATATTGGCTGGCGTGCTAGAGTTGGCACTGAGTTAGAGGCGGTACCAGTCGTGGATGATTGTCCTATAGGGCAGTATCGTCAGATGATTACTCATTGGACGAGTACCCAGTTTAAGGTATGAATTACATTTGAGGTATTTAAATAATAACTTTCAAGTTTTGCATTAATATTATCCTTTGCATTATCGAATTTTATTTAGGAATCATCTGGAAAAAATAAAAAAAACATTGATGCAAAAAAATACCTCCATACATTAGGACGCACGACGATGTCGGATCATGAGAGGCAGCAGGTATGACAATTGTTTATAAGTTTTCTTTACGACTTACATTTTCTTTTGTTTCCTCAATTATGTAATTATTTTCTGAAGTCTTTATATAAATTTTGTTTTCAATGTCATTGTAGAGGCAAGTACAAAATATTGAAGGACGTGTGCCTCGAGCAAAACTATTTTGCTCGAGTAGATGAAAAAAGGATGGACGTGCTGTCAACGAAGCGACTCAGCAGCAGATTGTAAGTTTTAATCTGTTGATTTTATATTTTAATATCTATTTCGTAACTTAATATTATATTTATATTTGTAACAGGATGCTTTAGAGGCCCTCGATTCCCAAGAAGCAGACAATTTTGGGCCATCTGATCACTTACATCAGGTGTTGGGAGAGGATCATTCTGGCAGAGTACGCTGCCGACCTAGGATAGCCCCGACGAGGTATTGGCCTGCCTCAGGTATGATTTGTAGTGCCACCGAGCTGCAGCAAGTTAGGGCACAGGCAGAACAGGCTGAGAAAAGGGCCACAGAGACGGCAGAACAGTCTGCTAGGGCAAACAGTGCATTTATGAAATTTATTGAAGTTCTACGTCCAACACTTCCAGCAGAGGCCAGCCCAGCGATTGATGAATACATGTCGTCGATACATTCTATATATGGTGCACCAGGTGGCAGTTCCAGTGGTGGTCAGACCGATGTCCAGCTTGAAGATGATGATGGCGAGCAGTCTGATGCGGAAGAGGAGGGAGATGAGGAGGGCGAGGAGGAGGGCGAAGGCGAGGAGGAAGGCGCTGTGGAGGGTGAGGATGATGAGGAGGACGATGACGAGGGCGATGATGATGATGATGATGGAGATGGTGATGCTGATGTGGGACATACTGATCTGTTACATTTTTGACTTGAGATTTGATGTTTAATCTATTCTAGTTGTTGGTTTTATCTAGACTCGTAGTATAGTATTGGAGTTGAGTTTTTTTTATATATTGTCTGTTTTTATGGATGTTGTTGTCTTTTAGTGGTTGTGTGTTTGAGAACTCCCTGGACAACCCCCCTCATTCTTGGACCCTGGACAACCCCCCCTCCCCCTTGGACCCCGAACACCCCCCAAACACCCCCCCGGACAGCCCCGCGGACAGCCCCCTGGACAGCCCCCTAGACAGCCCCCCGTACAGCCCCCAACCCTCCACCCTGGACCCCGGATAGCCCCCCGGACAGCCCCCCGGACAACCCCCCACCCTCCCCCTTAGACCCCGGACAACCCCCCAAACACCCCCTGGACAACCCCCTGAACAACCCCGGACAACCCCCTGAACAACCACTGGACAGCCCCCTAAACAACCCCGGACAGACCCCGCACAGCCCCCCCACCCTCCTCCTTGGTCCCCGGACATCCCCCCGGACACCCACCGGATAGCCCCCCCGGACAGCCCCCTGGACAGCCCCCCGTACAGCCCCCAACCCTCCACCCTGGACCCCGGATAGCCCCCCGGACAGCCCCCCGGACAACCCCCCCACCCCCCTGGACCCCGGACAACCCCCCCACCCCCCCCCCCCCTTGGACCCCGGACAACCCCCCCAAACACCCCCCGAACAGCCCCCTGAACACCCCCGGACAACCCCCTGAACAACCCCCTGAACAACCCCCGGACAGCCCCCTGAACAACCCCAGACAACCCCCTGAACAACCCCCAAACACCCCCCGGACAGACCCCGCACAGCCCCCCCACCCTCCTCCTTGGTCCCCGGACATCCCCCCGGACACCCACCGGACAGCCCCCCCCCCGGACAGCCCCCCGGACAGCCCCTCCACCTTCCTTAATTTCATTAGCTCTGAAATGTTTCATAGCACGATCAACTAAAATCTAATCCATACTAAATATGATATAAAAATATTCTATATGAATTTCCATAAGCTTTTAAGTGAAAACAAAAAGTGACATACGAAAAACTGACCAAACGCATTCGTCCGCTATGAATTTGACCGTTTAACGCCCGTTTTGGCCGTTTATGACACCCGAACTACGTTCTCGGCCACCGCGGGCACAGGTCATGTCCGATTGATGTGCCGTCTGCTCGACCACTTCAGAAATCACTCACCCATATTTGTCGTCTGATTTCAGGCCATTCCGACATCGTTCGGCCCGTTTGGACCCCCCTCACGTGCGTTTACGAAGCGCGCACATCACTTAAAACAAGAATATTGAGCCGTACCGGGCAAACCGCACGTCCGATTGACGTGCCGTCTGTGCGTACACGTCACGAATAATAATTAGAATGCATCTCGGTGGTTTCAGCTCAATCTGAGGTCGTCCGCTATGAATTTGACCGTTGGACGCCCGTTTTGGCCGTTTATGACACCAGAACTGCGTTGTCGGTCACCGCGGGCACACGGCACGTCCGATTGACATGCCCTCTGTGCGTACACGTCACGAATAATAATTAGAATGTTGCATGGTGGTTTCATCGCAATCCGGAGACGCGGTGTGGCCGGCACCACTCAAAGTGTCCATCTTTTGTTTCAAAAGGACGTCATTTTAAGTGAAAAGCATCAACTGGCATACGGAAAACCGACCAAATGCATTCTGAATCTGTTGATAATTAATCCCAACAATCCATGGGTCATATGTGACGTGTAAGAGCCAACTCGGGATGAATCCGAGTCGCGGTGTGGCCGGGATAAGTCTAAGTGGCTCTCTTTTGTTTAAAATGAACACCATTTTAAGTACATACGGAAAAACGAGCAAACGGATTCCGTTTCCATTGAAACATTAGGAGAACGATCCATGGGTCATATGTGACGTGTACGAATCAACCCCTCCACAATCGGAGACGCGGTGTGGCCGACACCACTCAAAGTGTCGGTCTTTTGTTTCAAAAAGACGTCATTTTAAGTGAAAATCATCAAGTGACATACGAAAAACCGACCAAAGGCATTCGGACTATGTCGATACTTTAGCACAAGGATCCATGTGTCGTATGTGATTAGTACGAGTCAATCCCGCCTCAATCCAAGGAGCGGTGTGGCCGACACCGTTCTAACTGTGTATCTTTTGTTTAAAATGGACAGGATTATAAGTGAAATGAACAACTGGCATACGCAAAACCGACCAAACGCATTCCGAATCTGTTGATAATTTATCACAACGATCCATCAGTCATATGTGACATGTACGAGCCCACTCGGGCTCAATCCGAGTCGCGGTGTGGCCGGGATCAGTCTAAGTGGATCTCTTTTGATTAAAATGGACATCATTTTAAGTACATACGGAAAACCGACCAAACGCATTCGGTTTCTGTTGAAACTTTAGGAGAACGATCTATGGGTCATATGTGAGGTGTACGAGTCATCCTCGTCTCAATCCGAGGCGCGGTGTGGCCAACACCGCTCTAACTGTGTCTGTTTTGTTTAAAATGGGTAGGATTATAAGTGAAAAGAACTGGCATACGCAAAACCGACCAAACGCATTCGGTTTCCATTGAAACTTTAGGAGAATGATCCATGGTTCATATGTGACGTGTACCAATCATCCCCGTCTCAATCGGATTCCACATATAATTGTCATCTAAATTTTAAATTGAATTATATATGAATTATGTATGTTTATGAATTGTAAATTAATTATGGATGTGTATAGTTTCAGGATCCATTATATGTTAAATGTTTATGAATTTGTTCGTAATTGTATATGTATGTTTTAGTTTATTACAGGTACAATAGTTGGATCGAAAATGAGGTGAGAATGAGGCATGATGAGATGAGAGGTGGCTGATGTACAGAGGGGCTGTGCAAATTGCAGGCTGCTGCAATTTGCAGCCTAGGGTATGCCAACGGTTTTAAACCGTTGGCATAGAATCTTAAAAATATGTTTTTACCAACGGTTCATTGAACTGTTGGTAATAACTCTTTTCCCAACAGTTTAGAACCGTTGGGAAAGAGTTCATCCAAATGTATATTTAGTTTTCCCAACGGTTTGGGAGTTGGGAAAAATAGTGTTCTGAGTTTTGCCAACGGTTTGACAACCGTTGGGAATCTTTTTTCCAAATTTTTCTCCGCCTATACCAACGGTTCACTCTAAACCGTTGGGAAAAGTTTTTCCCAACGGCTTACTTACCTACGGTTGGCAGAACCGTTGGTATAACATATACCAACGGTTCCCCAGCCTTTCCCAACAGTTCTAAACCGTTGGGACATCCTCTATTTCCAGTAGTGTATGTTTTATGGGTAAAGTATGATTTCATTCATATGTATATATGAACTCATGTTTCCTTTCCATGTTTTTATAACCCATACTGAGTTTTTATGATCATCCCAAGTTTTTGAAATGTTTTTCACAGGTCAAGGGAAAGGTACATGATAAGATGATAGAGTCAAGGATGTGTCAAAAAATAATCCATGTTTTATTTTAAATGTGTTTCCATTGATGGGAATGAATAATACTATCTTTATGTAACCACTTTGTTTATATGTGGAATGTAATGCATGTTTTATGATCTAATTCTCTAAAACTCTAAACCCGAAAAGATCCTCAATGTGTAATCTTGTAATAACTCAAGATTAAGTAAGGTTTAAGGCTGGGGCCTTATAATCATCATATCATTTACCTTTCCCTTGACCTGTGAAAAACATTTCAAAAAACTTGGGATGAGCATAAAAAGATCAATAAGGGATATAAAAATATGGGAAGGAAACATGGGTACATATATACATAAGGATGAGATAATACTTTACCCATAAAACATAATCACTTTAACATACCTCATCAAATCATGAATAAATCATAGAAATCATAAGACATAAAGATAACTTGAGGCATTCATAACATTCTTACGTTGGGAGTAACCCTATTGGTTACGTTTGGAATACCCATCACATTATATTCCCTAAAATCTCTTCGGAGAAACCTTAACGTTTCACTCTTTCGCGTTACCCAATGCATTGGAGAGCTATATTGGGCACACCCGTCGTTAGTTTATCACGGAACCACCCGTTTTCATAATAATGCCCATGAACCTCAACATAATCATATCACATGAAACATACATAAAGGAAACATAACATTTCCCCCTTTCAATCACAAGATATCAATACAACACATTGATATAAAAAACATTATGAAAACCATTTTCAATACCAAAATAAAAGAAAAGTAAAACATGGTATTTGTTTTTCTTTTAAAAAGAAGGTATGGGTTGTAGAGGAAGCCGAAACTCAAATAACGGTCACGACGGCGGAGAAGTCGTTGTCGCTGCATACGTACGACAAAAACATTCCCTTTTGTCATTTAGTAAACACTTTGTATAAAAAAGATTCTTTTTGAATAAACATAAAAGTCAAAGGGGTTTATACACCGTATAAAAGAATGTTTTGTATAAAATAAAATATGCCTCAATGAAAGGAGATTGAGACGAAGTCCCATACCTCGTATCCGACATGACCCGACCGTTCTTTAATCTCCTGAATAATAAACTTGAGTTAATATCTACTTGATTATGAACCTTTTTTAAGTTCATTATTCCTTTTATACCATGTTATGAACATCATGTAATCATTTAAGTTAATAATGTTCATTTTGTCGGTATTTGGCTCTTAAGTCAAAAATAGACTTCTTACACTAACATGTTGTTAATTTGGTCAAAGGTTCGTTATATCCAGAATGATATTAATGATTTGGATAACATATATAACATATATATTCATAATATACATGTATTTATAATATTACATCACATTTAGAGGTAAGAAATGAAATGCACCGTTCATGGAGACGGTAAGCCGTACGTACGCATGAACGCTACTTCCAATTCTATTTCATATTTTCTGGAATGGAATCCTAATTATATAAGAGTATATTATAATTCCATTATAATAATATCATTAACTTTATCCTTTACACATCCCACATATGGTTTTAACGAATCAAATCACTTTCAGGGGGCGGTAGTCCGCACTTCCTAAAATGAAGATATCGTGTTTACCCATAATGGAAATAATAATGGTATGCCATAAATGAAAAATACAGAAGCTTAAGGAAAGAATAAACATATTATATATCATATATAAAAATAGTGACATCATAATGGCCACCTTTGAAGGTGTTAAATGAGTATTGAACAATCATCGTTTCGGGAGGCAGAATTCCGCCATCCACAGAAACCGTATGTTCTTTAACCATTTGATGTAGTTTTGTGAGAGTGTAGCTCAAATAAATCTTATAAAAACATCCTAGTATATTGAATATACTGGTGTTGTTACAAAATAAGTAAATAAAAAGAGTTTAGGGGGTTGGAGAAGCAAAATAAAACAAATGAACATGAGAGAATGAATTACCTTTAAAAGTGTAACTCCTTTTGATTTGAGCCTAAAGGCTTACTTTGAAAGGATTCTTCCCAAAGGGAATCCTCTAGGATGAGGAGAGGGATGTGGAGAGAGTAAATGGAAAGGGGTTGGCCGAGCCAAAGGATTGAGGAGTGTGTGAAATGAGGTAGAGGTGGGGGCCTTTTATAAGAGGAGAGGAGGGGCACTTTTGGAAAGTAAAGATAAGTTACTTTATTTTTTAAAAGAATTTCGGATTCAAAAGGGCCCACATTTCTATAATTCGAGGATAAGGTGATAAGGCTTAGAAATCCACTCATCCAATTGGTTTTGTCCGTGTGTAGGTTTTAGATTTTTCATTATCTTTCCATTTTATTTAAATCGTTAAATAATGAGGTCATCGCTGCATCATCATGATGTCAAAAATAATTTAATTTATTTAAAGTCTAAAAATTATAAAAAAAATACTATGATGTAGGAAATCTTTTAAGCGTTACAATTACTATTTATAATCAAATATATGATCTTTATAACCCCATGTAAAAATTGTTTTCATAAAACATATTATGTTTGTGTCATTTTTACTTTAACATTAAATAAAAAGTTATTTATGTCATTTACCAACAAAAGTGGATCCATGGGGTCCCCAAGTTGACCCATGGCTTGTCTTGGTCGGCCATGACACAGCCAATGAGGGTAGGACATGTGTCAAGCTCATCTCATTTTATGAAAGCATTATTTTTACCTTAAACTACACTAATTACCACTAATCGCGATTAAAAACTTAATAAGTTACTATTCACCAAAAAATTATTTTAATCTCATTGAACCACACTTTACATCTTAATGACAACCATGTATGTCGGATTTTTGAAATTCAAAACACAATGATGGGAAAATTTCATTTAAACGGAAAATCAGTTTTTAGAAGTACCACTTAGTGGTGTCACTATTTATCAAAAATTGAAGTTTTTCAGAAAATTACCAAAAATTCACCCTAAGCTATATTTGATATTCCGAATTCAAAAATGAAGTATATTTTACAAAATTCAAAACATATAAGTCACATTAATTAATTTAATAATTAATTCCCGCTGTCAGAGCAAATAGCGTGTTTTTATAAAACAATAAGTATCAAAAGATTGACACCAGTTTATGTCTAATTTCAAAGTGAAATTGATTCCAATGACCATTATTCGATAAAATGGTAAAAATATATTCTAATTTCACTTCAAAACCAATTCAAAAGATAATCTAGTCATATAAATAAATTAGATTAAAAAGCAGTTTTGATGTAAAATGCATTACTTTTCACTATTCATTAAAAAATGAACATTGTCAGAAAAATACCAAAAATTCACACAAATTAAATTATGATGTCCCAATCATAAATATTAAGTTTATTTTGACAAACATATCTTATAAAATTGTCAAAAGATAGATTTAAAAAGGGTTTGCCATCAAAAGGCATTAAAACAATCTTTTAAGAATATTAGTGTATTCCATGCATAAGATTGTATTTATTTTCATTTTAAGCCTCTAAAACACTATTTTAATAATTAATAGACATATATAAAAATATCTATTATTCATTACTTACTTGGGATGTTACAGAATCGGCATCCAGAAATGGTCGGAATTGGAACTGAACAGTTTGTTGCAGTAATGGCGCAGTTGACTCAAGCGATAAATGGTGGTGGTATCCATGCACGAGATCAGCCAGATCAACCGCAGAGGAACATGTCAGTGGTGGAACATTTCATGAGGCAACATCCACCATCATTCAAAGGATCATCTGACCCTGTGCTAGCTGAAGGGTGGATTAAGGCACTGGAGAAGATTTTTGATGTCATGGGGTGTTCAGACAATCAAAAGGTTAGTCTTGATATTTACCGTTTGGAGGGTGAAGCAGATCAGTGGTGGTCTATGGTTAAAAATATCAGGGACGCCGATGATATTGATGCTCTTGACTGGGATGAATTCAAAGGTATGTTTCTTGAGAAGTATTTTCCTAAGGTTGTTCGACATAGGCTGGAAAAACAATTCTTGCAATTGAGGCAAGAGGAAGACTCAGTGGCTGCCTATGAAGAAAGGTTCACTCAATTGGCAAGGTATGCTCCAAATTTTATCCGAGACCTTGATAGTAAAATCAATCGTTTTTACTCCGGATTAAAGCCAAAATATCGAAGGGCATTTGCTTCTCGTGATTTCAAAAGTTATGAAAAGCTTGTTCGATGTGCTGAGAAGGTGGAAATGGAGTTTGCCGATGACCAAGTGTTCTATAACAACCAGCAGAAGAAGAGACCGAGGTGGCAGGAAAAAGGTAAGAATTCTTCAATAAAGTCTGATGGTAAGAGAACTAAGTTTCCAGTTTCTCATAAATGTGGCAAAAGGAATGCTGGGGAATGTCTTCTGAATTCTGGAAAGTGCTACCGATGTGGTAAGATGGGACATAAGGCTCATGGTTGCACTGAAAAGGATCAAGGTGAAGGTAAGAACAAATTTTATTTACAGTTAGTGAAATGTTATAAGTGCAATGAGATGGGTCATTATGCAAACGAGTGTCCGACAAAGAGATTGAGTGATGGGAAGTAGTTAGACTACTAGAAGAAAGGGGTGGTTAAATCCTTTGCAACTACTTCAGCAGATGTCGAGCCATCAAATGAAGTTGTATCAAGTACTTTGTTTGTTTTTTCAGATTATGCGAGTGTGTTGTTTGATTCGGGGTCTACACATTCTTTCATCTCTGAAACCTTTTCAAGTAAAATGGGAATACCATCTCAAGAAATGACTCCTGAACTTTTGGTAAAAACACCTGGGGGAAATGTTGAGGCAAAGAGAATTTATAAGAATCTTACTATCCTTATCTGTGGAAATAACCTACTTGTGAACCTTATTTCTCTACCTCTAGTAGAGTTTGATGTTATCCTGGGTATGGATTGGCTCTCTATTTACCATGCTAAGATTGACTGTAGAGCTAAAGAAGTTTATTTTCAGAAAGACTTTCAGTTTGTTTACAAGAATGAACCCTTACTTTTGATAACATATCAAGAGGCCGAGAAACTTGTAAAAGATGGAAATTATTGTTACCTTGCACACATCGTTGAAAATAAAGGAACTATTCATATTAATGATGTGCCAGTGGTAAATGAGTATCCTGATGTTTTTCCTGATGAGTTGCCTGGAATAATACCAGATCGGGATGTTGAGTTTACTGTTGACTTAGTTCCTCATGCTAAGCCAATTTCAAAACCCCCTTATCGAATGGAACAAATTAAACTTTTAGATTTGAAGGAGCAATTGCAAGAATTATTAGATAAAGGTTTCATTAGACCTAGAACAACACCATGGGGTGCTCCTGTTTTATTTGTTAAAAAGAAAGATGGTTCTGTGAGACTTTGCATTGATTATAGAGCCTTGAATAACATCACTGTTAAGAACAGATATCCTTTTCCTCATATCGATAATTTGTTTGATCAGCTCCAGGGAGCTCAGTTTTTTCAAAGAATGACCTGAGATCGGGGTAACATCAGCTGAAGGTAAAGGAGGTAGATATTCCGAATACCACGTTCCGTACGAGATATGGCCATTATGAATTTGTAGTAATGCCTTTTGGGCTAACCAATGCACCTGCTGTATTCATGGATTTAATGAATAGAATTTTCCATGAGTACTTGGATAAGTTTGTGGTGGTTTTCATTGATGATATTTTGGTGTTTTCTAAAAGTAAAGAAAAGCATGAATGACATTTAAGGGTTATCTTGCAAACCATAAAAGAAAAGAAACTGTATGGGAAATTTAGAAAGTGTGAGTTTTGGTTGCAACAAATTTCTTTCCTTGGTCACATTGTTTCTAAAGATGGAATAACTATTGATCCTGCAAAACAAAAGTTGTGGAAGAATGGCCAAGACCCACAAATGTAACCGAGATTCGTAACTTCCCTGGTTTGGCGGGCTATTACCGAAGGTTTGTTAGAAATTTTTCACAGTTATCTAGTCCAATGACTAAGCTAACTCGGAAGGGTGTTAAGTTTATCTGGACAAAAGAATGCGATGATTGTTTTCAGGAATGGAAAAGAAGATTGGTGAATGCTCTAGTTTTGGCACTACCTTCCAGGAATGGTGAGTTTGTTATATACAATGATGCTTAATTGAAAGGACTTGGTTGCGTCCTAATGCAGAATGATCAGGTAATTGCTTATTCTTCACGACAGTTGAAGACTAATGAGGTAAATTACCCGACACATGATCTGGAATTAGCTGCTGTTGTTTTTGCTTTAAAAATTTGGAGGCATCATTTGTATGGAGTAAAGTGTGAAATATATATCGATCACAAAAGTTTAAAATATATATTCAATCAGAAAGAGTTAAACATGAGACAGAGGAGATGGCTAGAATTAATCAAGGATTATGATTGTACAATTCATTACCATCCGGGAAAAGAAAATAAAGTGGCTGATGCTTTGAGTCGAAAAAGTAATGCTTCATTAACAATGTTGTGTTTGGAACGTGATCCTTTGGTTAAGGATTTGATGAACTTTGGCATAGAAGTTGTTTATGCAGGAAGTCCTTCTGTTTTGTTTCAGGTATCAGTGAGATCTTCTCTATCAGATAAAATCAAGCAAGCACAGAAGCAAGACAGTGAGTTGCAGAAAAAGGTAGAGCTGGTTCAGAAAGGTAGGTTTCATGAATTCAACATTGATAATGAGTGTGTTTTGAGATTTGGGAAGAGATTGTGTGTGCCTTGTGATTCACAGTTGAAGATAGAGTTGTTATGTGAAGCTCATAGTTCTCCGTTTTTAGTTCATCCGGGCAGTACTAAGATGTATAGAGATCTGCGGGAGTATTACTGGTGGGATGGAATGAAAAGAGATATTGCTGATTTTACTGTGAAGTGTTTGACTTGTCAGCAGGTTAAAGCAGAGCGGCAGTTACCGAAAGGGATGCTTCATCCTTTACCAGTTCCAGAGTGGAAATGGGAGAATATATCCATGGACTTTGTTGTCGGATTACCGAATACATCTCGAGGTAATAATGCAATCTAGGTTATTATTGATCGCTTGACCAAATCTTCTCATTTCCTTGCTATACGAGATACTTTCTCTCTTGATCATATTTCCCGTTTGTATCAAAAAAAGATAGTCAGGTTAGATAGAGTTCCTCTCTCCAATGTATCAGATCGCGATCCTAGGTTTACTTCTAACTTTTGGAAAGGCCTTCAGAAGTCGTTGGGTACAGAATTAAATTTTAGTATAGCTTTTCATCCTCAATCAGATGGGCAGTCAGAACGAACAATTTAGACATTGGAGGATATGCTACGAGCTTGTTCTATGGATTATCAGGGAAGTTGGGACCAACATCTTTCTTTGGTTGAATTTTCATATAATAATAGTTTTCATTCCAGTATACAGATGGAACCATTTCAGGAATTATATGGGAAGCGGTGTCGAACTCCAGCTTTCTGGGATGAAGTGGATGAAAGGAAGTTTATGGGACCAGAATTGGTAGAAGAGATGGAAGAAAAAGTTCAGCTGATTCAGAAACACATGCGAGCAGCTTAGAGTAGACAGAAGAGTTATGCGGATAACCGGAGGAAGGATCTATCTTTCGAGGTAGGTGATCATGTTTTTCTCAAGGTTTCTCCTTGGAAAAGTTTGATGAGATTTGGTAAGAAAGGAAAGTTGAGTCCAAGGATCATTGGACCATACGAAATTCTAATGAAAGTTGGATCAGTTGCTTACCGAGTGGCTTTACCTCCGAGTTTATCTCAGGTACACAATGTTTTTCACGTTTCGATGTTGAGAAAGTATATGCCAGATCCATCTCATGTTTTGAGTCCAGAGGTAGTTCAGCTGGAAGAGAACCTATCTTATGAGGAAAAAATGGTCCAGATTCTTGACCACAGGGAGCAAGTGTTACGGAATAAGGTGATTAAGCAGGTAAAGGTTTTGTGGAAAAACCACATGATGGAAGAGGCAACATGGGAATCTGAAAATGCAATGAGGGATAAGTACCCCCATTTATTTGATAAGTAAATAAATTGCGGGGACGGAATTTTCTAAAGGGGGGAAGGATGTAACATCCCAAGTAAGTAATGAATAATAGATATTTTTATCTATGTCTATTAATTATTAAGATAGTGTTTTAGAGGCTTAAAATGAAAATAAATACAATCTTATGCATGGAATACACTAATATTCTTAAAAGATTGTTTTACTGCCTTTTGATGGAAAACCCTTTTTAAATCTATATTTTGACAATTTTATAAGCTATTTTTTTCAAAATAAACTTAATATTTATGATTGGGACATCAAAATTTACTTTGTGTGAATTTTTGGTATTTTTCTGACAATATTCATTTTTTAATGAATAGTGAAAAATACTGCATTTTACATCAAAACTGATTTTTAATCTAATTTATTTATATGATTAGATTATCTTTTGAATTGGTTTTTAAGTGAAATTAGAATATATTTTTACCATTTCATCCAATGATGGTCATTGGAATCAATTTCACTTTGAAATTAGACTTAAACTGGTGTCAATATTTTGGTACTTATTGTTTTATAAAAACACGCTATTTGCTCTAACAGCGGGAATTAATTAATTAATTAATTAATGTGACTTATATGTTTTGAATTTTGTAAAATAGACTTCATATTTGAATTCATAATATCAAATATAGCTTAGGTTGAATTTTTGGTAATTTTCTGAAAAACATCAATTTTTGATGAATAGTGAAAACACTAAGTGGTACTTATAAAAACTGATTTTCCGTTTAAATGAAATGTTCCCATCATTGTGTTTTCAATTTAAAAAATCCGACATACATGGTTTTCATTAAGATGTAAAATATGGTTCAATGAGATTAAACTAATTTTTTGGTGAATAGTAATTTATTAAGTTTTTAATCGCGATTAGTGGTAATTAGTGTAGTTTAAGATAAAAATAATGCTTTAATAAAATGAGATGAGATTGACACATGTCCTACCCTCATTGGTTGTGTCATGTCCAACCAAGACAAGCCATGGGTCAACTTGGGGACCCCATGGATCCACGTTTGTTGGGAAATGAAATAAATAACTTTTTATTTAATGTTAAAGTAAAAATGACACAAACATAATATGTTTTATGAAAACAATTTTTACATGGGGTTATAAAGATAATATTTTTTATTATAAATAGTCATTGGAAAGCTAAAAATATTTCCTACATCATAGTAATTTTTTTTATAATTTTTAGACTTTATATAAATTAAATTATTTATGACATCACGATGATGCAGTGATGACCTCATTATTTAACGATTTAAATAAAATGGCAAGATAATGAATCATCTAAAACCTACACATGTCCAAAACCAATTGGATGAGTGGATTTAGAAGCCTTATCACCTTATCCTAGAATAATAGAAATGTGGGACCTTTTGAATCCGAAAATCTTTTTAAAATAAAATAACTTATCTTTACTTTCCAAAAGTTCCCCTCCTCTCCTCTTATAAAAGGCCCCCACCTCTACCTCATTTCACACACTCCTCAAGCCTTTGGCTCGGCCAAACCCTTCCCATTTACTCTCTCCACATCCCTATCCTCATCCTAGAGGATTCCCTTTGGGCAGAAACCTTTCAAAGTAAGCCTTTAGGCTCAAATCAAAAGGAGTTACACTTTTAAAGGTAATTCATTCTCTCATGTTCATTTGTTTTATTTTGCTTCTCCAACCCCCTAAAATCTTTTTATTAACTTATTTTGTAACAACACCAGTATCTTCAATATACTAGGATGTTTTTATAAGATTTATTTGATCTACACTCTCACACAACTACATCAAATGGTTAAAGAAAATACAGTTTCCGTGGATGGCGAAATTCTGCCTCCCGATACGATGATTGTTCAATACTCATTTAACACCTTCAAAGGTGGTCATTATGATGTCACTATTTTTATATATGATATATAATATGTTTATTCTTTCCTTAAGCTTCTGTATTTTTCATTTATGGCATACCATTATTATTTCCATTATGGGTAAACACGATATCTTCATTTTAGGAAGTGCGGACTACTGCCCCCTGAAAGTGATTTGATTCGTTAATACCATATGTGGGATGTGTAAAGGATAAAGTAAATGATATTATTATACAATAATTATAATATATTCCTATATCATTATGATTCCATTCCAGAAAATATGAAATAGAAATGGAAGTAGCGTTCACGCGTACGTACGGCTTACCGTCTCCATGAACGGTGCATTTCATTTCTTAACTCTAAATGTGATGTAATATTATAAATACATGTATATGATGAATATATATGATATATATGTTATCCAAATCATTAATATAATTATGGATATAACGAACCATTGACCAAATTAACAACATGTAAGTGTAAGAAGTCTATTTTTGACTTAAGAACCAAATACCGACAAAATGAACATTATTAACTTAAATGATTACATGATGTTCATAACATGGTATAAAAGGAATAATGAACATGAAAATGGTTCATAAGAAAGTAGAGATTAACTCAAGTTTATTATTCAGGAGATTAAAGAACGGTCGGGTCAAGTCGGATACGAGGTATGGGACTTCGTCTCAATCTCCTTTCACTGAGGAATATTTTATTTTACACACAACTTTCTTTTATACGGTGTATAAACCCATTTGACTTTTACGTTTATTCAAAAGGTATCTTTTTTATACGAAGCATTTACTAAACGACAAAAGGGATTTTTTTTGTCGTACGTATGCGGTGACAACGACTTCTCCGCCGTCGTGACCGTTATTTGAGTTTCGGCTTCCTCTACAAGACATACCATCTTTTTAAAAGAAAAATAAATACCAAGTTTTACTTTTGTTTTATTTTGGTATTGAAAATAGTTTTCACAATTTTTTTGTGTTGTATTGATATCTTTTGATTGAAATGTGGAAATGTTATGTTTCCTTTATGCATGTTTTATGTGATACGATTATGTTATGGTTCTTGGGCATTATTATGAAGACAGGTGGTTCTATGAAAACTAAGGGAGGGTGAGCCCGATATAGCTCTCCAATGCATTGGGTAACGCGAAGGAGTGAAACCTTAAGGTTTCTCCGAAGAGATTTTAGGGAATATACTGTGATGGGTATTCCAAACGTAACCAAGAGGGTTACTCCCTACGTAAGAATGTTATGAATGCCTCAAGTTACATTTATGTCTTATGATTTCTATGATTTATTCATGATTTGATGAGGTATGTTAAAGTGATTATGTTTTATGGGTAAAGTATGATCTCATCCTTATGTATATATGTACCCATGTTTCCTTTCCATATTTTTATATCCCTTACTGAGCTTTTTATGCTCATCACAAGTTTTTTTGAAATGTTTTTCACAGGTCAAGGGAAACGTACATGATATGATGATAGTGTCAAGGAAGTGTCAAGAAAGAATCCATGTTTTATTTTAAATATGTTTCCATTGATGGGAATGAAGAATACTATCTTTATGTAACCACTTTGTTTATATGTGGAATGTAATGCAAGTTTTATGATCTAATTATCTAAAACTCTAAACCCGAAAAGATCCTCAATGTGAAATCTTGTAATAACTCAAGATTAAGTAAGGTTTAAGGCTGGGGCCTTATACTACTGGACCTGCTCAGGTGTCTCTTGCACGAGTTGTAGCCCTAGTAAAGCTCCCTCACCTACCTTTAAATAGCACAATGGTGATCGGTATGGCCTACCATATAACACCTCATATGGTGACATCTCAATAGTGGCCTGAAAGCTATTGTTATAGGCAAACTCGACTAAGGGTATATGCTTC
This sequence comes from Viscum album, assembly GCA_963277665.1. NCBI lineage: Eukaryota > Viridiplantae > Streptophyta > Magnoliopsida > Santalales > Viscaceae > Viscum > Viscum album. Next base: position 39,693 of record CAUJRU010001772.1, read on the forward strand.
TCCCAAGAGCCCCCAAAGTCTAGGACGCATGCATGAAGCATGTCCTCTAGCACCTATATCATATGCTCTGACTAGCTATCTGTCTGATGGTGGTATGTTGTGCTCAGAAGGACCTGTGTACCCAATTCCCTCTGAAAACTCTGCCAGAAATGAGACGTAATGTGGGTGTCCCTATCTGAAACGATAGAGTGTGGGACCCCATGAAGACGTACGATCTCTCGGATATACAGTCGTCCGGACTCGTCAACACTGAAGGTCTCCTTGATCAGAAAAAAGTGAGCAATCTTCATGAGTCTGTCCACAACAACCCACACAGCATCATTGCCATGAGGTGACCTCGGCAACCCAGTCATGAGATCCATCGCGACATCATCCCATTTATACTTCGGAATGGTTAACTGTTGTAACAGTCCAGCTGGCCTCTGGTGCTCCGCCTTCACCTGTTGACAGGTGGAACACCTTGTATCAAAACCAACTATCTCTCTATTCATTCCCGGACACCATTACTGATGTCTCCAGTCACGGTACATCTTGGTAACCCCAGGATGAACTGCCCATGCTGAAGCATGAAACTCCCGCATCATCTCCTCTTATATATCCCATGGAACACATACTCTTCCATGGAAACAAAATACCTCAGCATCGCCTATAGTCCAACTGGAAGGAGGGTCCTCACTTGCCACCGAATCCCAAAGAACTAGGACTTCTAAAACCGATAGCTGCCTCATCCTCACTCTGTCCAGGAGTGTAGAAGTCACGGCTAAAGATGAAAGATATGTCTGCCCCTGACTGTCGTGCACCTCCAGATGCATCTCAGAGATCATGTCCATGAGCTCCCACTCACCACTGGATTCCTACACTGCATGTATCTGAGTCTTTCTGCTCAGTGCATCAGCTACTGCGTTACCTTTACCAGCTGTATAGGAAAACTCAAAATCGAAGGACTGTAGGTACTCAACCCACCTTCATTACCTCATATTTAGGTCACGCTGTGTAAATATGTACTTGAGGCTTTTATGGTTAGTGAAAACCACAAAATTATCCCCTAATAGATAATGTATCCAACATCACAACACATGTACAATTGCAGCTAACTCGAATCATGTGTCAGGTAATTCCTCTCATGCAGCCTCAACTGTCAAGACCCATACACAAAAAATCGATCGCCCGACATAAATACTGCTCCTAGCACAATACCTGATGCATCATAGTAAGCTGTATAGATCTTCCCCTACTCTTGGAGTATCAGGATTGGTGCTGATTTCAACCTTCCCTTCAGGTCCTGAAAAGTTGTGTCGCAAGCTTCTAACCAAACACAATTCACACCCTTCTTAGTCAGACCTGTCAATGGTGCTGCAAAGTGGGAGAATTCTTGTATGTAGCATCTATAGTAACCGACCATCCCTAAGAAACTCTGTATCTAAAACACGTTCTTAGGCTACTCCTAGGAAACTACTGCTCTCATCTTCTCTGGGACTATTGAAACTCTTACGTCTGAGACGATATGACCCAGGAAGTGAATTTGGTCCATCCAAAAGTGTCACTCTGATAACTTAACATATAGAAGATGATCTCTTAGTGCACTCAATACGATTTCAAGATGGGTTTCATGGTCGTGTCGAGTGCGAGAGTACACTAAGATGTCATCCACGAATACTACCACAAAATAATCTAGATATAGATGGAACACACGATTCATTAGAGCCATGAAAACCGCTGGCGCATTCGTGAGTCTGAATGGAATAACCGTATACTTGTATAGACCATACCTGCTCCTGAAATCCGTGAAAGGTATATCAGATGGTCTCACGCGTAGCTGATGATATCCTGATCTCAGGTCAATCTTCGAGAACACTAGTTCTCCACGAAGTTGATCAAAAAGGTAATCAATCCTTGGTAAGGGATATCAGTTCTTAACCGTCAACTAGTTCAGCTTCTGATAATCCACGCAAAGTCTAAGAGTACCATCCACCTTCTTCGCATAAAGGACCAAAAAACCCTAAGGAGAAGTACTGGGTTGGATAAATCCCTTCGACTGTAACTCATCTAACTGCCTCTTAAGCTCCTGCAACATAGGCGTGGCCATCCTATAAGGAGGAATGGACACCCGTGCTACTCCTGGAACTAGATCAATATAGAAATCCACCTAATACACCGGAGGTAGTCCTGAAAAAGTCGTCCAGGAAGACATCCCTAAAGAGATCAACAACTGGAGGGAAATCCGTCTGACAAGTCCCTTGGTCGTCTAGATATAAGCTTACAATCCAGGCTATGACTCCACCTTTCCCACGATGCTCTGGTCCAGCCCGACTTGCCTGAACATCCCTTTCTCCCTTGTATAGATAATCTCTACCCTCAGGTGATGCGAAACTCACCCTACGACGATAGTTGTCTACAAAGGCTTGGATGGGAACCAACCAGTCCATCCCGAGAATTACATCATAGCTCTTCATCTCTATGACATAGAGGTCCCAAAGGAAGTGACACCCACCAACCTCAAGGGGGCACTCCTTGCACTGACGCACACTAGTCGTCCAAGTCCCCAACGGAGTGTCTAGCGTCATGATAATAGAGGAAGTAGAAACATAATGCCCAAGGCTCTCCACAATAGGTACAGATACAAAACTATGTGTAGAACCCGTATAGAAATGTACTGAAGATAAGATAGAAGCTACTAAAATAGTACCTCTGGCTGTAGATGGTCCGGGATCCTACTCATGCAGGTTCTGTTGCACCGCATATGCCTGCCCAGTGCTGCGGCCCTGCGACACAACCTGGCTACCTTGAGTTGTCCCGCCCAGCTGTCTCTGAGATCCTGGTGTCTGGCTACCACGGCCACGACCACTATCTCTACCTGCATGCCATGACGTATTGCAGTTCCTGGACTAGTAAAATTCAAGAACCCGGTTTTTGCTGAGAATGACTTTGGAATATTCTTGATGTTATTTCAGAGCAGCGCCCTCAGACGGCGTGCGATTTCGAGCCCCGGAGTGGCCAGAATTAAATTTGTAGTGTGTTCACACTAGAAACGCCAAATAAATGGGATAACTCCTAAACGGTGCACCAGAATAGAGATCTGAGTGTACATATGGCTCCTTAATGTTGTGTTTACCCTAGGAACAACATAAAACATTTCGGCGTGGGACGTTTGACCCCTATATCGCTTTCGGAATGTTAGACGTATAAATTAATTAATTCATTTATTCGTTTAATGGTGAAACGATAGTATCTCTTAAACGATGGATCAGATTGGGAAACTGAGGGCACTGTTGAGTTCGGAGCATGCTGTTTACCCTAGGAGAGGTGTATGTTTTGCGGGCGCGGGCCGTCTGTGAAAAATTTCCCCAGGGGTGTTTTCATAATTTGGCGGCTTTGGGCGTTCAGCTTTATAACTTTCAAACGGTAGCTCAGAATAAACTTATAAGACAACCGTTGTGATCGGGAGGTGGTGTTTATTCTATTGGAGGCTTAACCTCGACCCCGTCGAGCATTTCAGATACAGGTGAATTTGGGGGTTTTTAATTAATTAAAATTTAATTATTTTTCTACTTAAAGCCCAAAAACCCTCTCCCTCCTCCTCCCCCTGCATCCTCTGGTGGAAGGAAGAAACCCAAGGAGATCCTCCTCTACTCCTCCTCTCCTGTCCATGGTGTTGCGGCGGCGGCCAATCGTGCGGCGAAGCTTCGGGCAAATCCCAAGAGGTAGAATCATTGCGGTTTCCAATTTTTATTTCCGCATATACATTGATCTCAATTTATTTGTATCGCACCTCTGTCGAATTATCAAGAAAATCACATGTATGTGTAGTAGATTTTATGCTCTTTCCATCGCACTACTCGAAATCGAAATCTAAGTTCGGAGATCGCAAAAGACCGCGGAAGTTTGCGGGTTTATGCTGGTTATCTGGCGGTTGGGGGTGGTCCGGCAGTTCTCCTGGGCGGCGGAGGCCGGTTCGGCCGGGTGAGAGTCACGGAGGAGAGGCGGAGGCCGGTTCATCCTGGTGAGCATCGGGGAGGCGCGGAGGAGGCCTATTAGGCCGGACGAGCACCACAGAGGCGTGGCGGAGATGCGCGCTTCGGCAGCAGGCGATGCGGGGTCTGGAGCAGGCGACGGCGGGGGTGAGCACAGATTTGCGACGCGGGCTGGGGGACGGTCTCCGCTGGTGAGGGTTGAAGCGGCGACCCTGGTCGCATGGGAGGAGAAGGACCCGCGAAGTCCAGGTCCTGTTCTTGACGAGGGAGGGAAAAAAGGAAAAAAACAAATTGGTATATAATAATAATAATAGTATTATTATTATTATTAATATGTAAAATGATTTATAAATAATAAATCATATGCAGGATGCTCGATTTGGGCACCTTCTGTGGCCACACATACCCTGAATTGAGATGAACGTTTTGAGAATGTTATTGGAATTTTTAATTCCTGAAACGAGGGGCCTCGGAGGCGCGATGCAACTTTAAGCGAATTGCCGTTTTTCTGGGAATCTTGTTTTGGATGGAACGGATGCGTTAGACGTCCGTTTTGAGCACAGTCAGTGGCGTTGGGACCCTGGCGCCAGGGAAAAGGTTTCTAGGGTGGTTTCGAGTGTTGAGAGTAGATTTTAGGTGTGGGCCCCACGACCTGTCATTCGAGCTGCGTGCCGCGTTTCCCGCCTTTCTCACCGGATGTCCGGTCGGGGCATTCGAGTAGTCATTATTGGGGATTTTTATGAGGTAATTCCAATGATGCAATCTGACCGCTTTGATTCAGCACGATGATGTAGGGACCATGAGGGACGTTTGGGCGTCGACGGTGATTTTCCATCTTTATCACTAGGTGACCGTTTTGGACATATGAATAGTCCATCTTGTGTACATTTTCAAGAGGATCGCAATGGTGTGATCCGTTCGTTGTGTTTTGAGACTGGGGTGTAGGTCCCACATGGTACCGCTCGTGCACGGTAAGCCAGAATGCATCATTTTCTCCAGATACTCGTTCCATGCAAGTAAGTAGTCAATTTGACGTGCTTTTCCAAGAACATTGTGATGGCGCAGTTTGCCTGACCTTTTTCAGGGACGTGGTGTGGGTCCCACCCGACCTGGCAATAGTGAATAGTACCTTTTTCACCGGTTGAACGTTTGAGGTGAGTAAGTAGTCTATCTGGCATGTTTTTCCACGAGGATTTCAACGGTGTAATCTATTCAGGTGAGCGGAGCCTCTTACGCGGTCTTATTAAATGTGGAAATGTGAAGGGTGCCCTGGTGGCAGATCTTCTACCGGGTTTGTTGTGGACCCTTGTCGTGTGATCGCGTGCACTCCCGTGTGAGTAATGTAAGTTCTTGAATAGATGTGGTTGGTTGTGCCTCAGTCGTTGAGGTGGCAGGTTGGAGTTGTTACGTTACTCCTTCGCGTTGACGTTGGGTGTTGTGTGCACGATAGCCTTTGGGCTGGAACCTGGTATACTCTGAGAGTATACAAGAACACTAGGAGGTACATTTGGTTGTATGTACCTGATAACGTTTGTGCGTTCGGTTGGGGTTGACTTGGGGCCATATGTCGTGTGGGCCCCATGTGCCTCTTGTTCTCTGCTTTGCGTACTTTTGACCTCTCACGATGTAGAGGGTTCCTCTATTCTCGTGGTTTGACCAACAGGGTTGAGTTTTCCACTGTTTATGTTCTTGATGGTTTGGCCTGTAGTGGTACTAGTGGCACCTAGTGATGGAATGGGCGCTGAACCTCTTTTAGGTGAGTTGTTCTGGGGTTGGGTGGTTGCGCGATACCCACTCCGTGTTCAGTTGGCCAGTGTTGTACCCTCCAGTAGAGATGGCCAGAGCAGTTCTATGTTTTACCCTCTAGCGGGGTTGGGCAGTGGGTTACTCATCGACTTTTTCAGGTTTACCCTCCAGTAGGGCTGGGCAGTAGGTTGCTTATTGACTTCTCAGAGCTTACCCTCTAGCAGAGACTAGGTAGTGGGTCACCGGTCAACACTTGAGGGTCTAACCTCTAGCAGTGCTGGGAAGTGGGTCGCCCGTCATCTTATTTCAGGTCTACCCTCCAGTAGGACTGGGAAGTGGGTCGCCTGTTGTCTTATTCCGGGTTTACCCTCCAGTAGGGCTGGGCAGTGGGTCACCCATCGACTTCTTCTAGGTCTACCCTCCAGCAAGGCTGGGCAGAGGGTCGCATGTCAACGTATTCTAGGTCTACCCTCCAGCAGGGCTGGGCAGTGGGTCACCGGATGATGTATTATGGTTTACCCTCTAGCAGGGATGGGCAGTTGGTCACCCGATATCTGGTTATGAATTACCCTCTAGCAGGGCTGGGCAGTGGGACACCTGTTGGCATTCTAGGATCATTTCTTTCTACTAGGCTAGTCTGTGTCTTTCCTCCGTGATTACCGGAGCGGGGCCCTTGGTTGTATGGGTTGGTGATGGAACAGTTTTGCCTTTGAGGGGACCTCTCGACTACGGGGCAGTGACGAGTTGTGGTTTGACATACCCCCAGAACTCTCAAGTACGAGTGGCACATTCCCCACCGAGATGCGTTCTTGTGATGCGATCTAAAACTGTGCGGGAAAGTCAGTGTCGGTCAAAGCGGATAGTGTTGAGGTGCAGTAATTGATCCCCTTAGCTTGCAGTTCATGGCAGACGTGCGGGGTGCTGGCCATCGATGGTGTTACTTATGGGACTGCTGGCGACTGTTTTCTTGGGCTGATCTACGAGACGGATATCCCCTTAAGACGTTGTTTGAGCATCTTTCTAAGCATAAGGATATGTATATACCTTTTTCCAGAACCCACTTCTTGGGTTTGGTTACTCTCCTTCCAGGAGGGGCGAAGACACACAGGGTATGCCACGCGCCTTCCGTGTCTAGCTTCTCGTGGTCGGACGAGTCTGCTCTCCTGCTATAGGTAGAGAAGACTCAACGGGAATTTCATATTCTCACCGTTTCCAGCTCCTTTTGTCTGGACGAGTCTACCTCTGTTCTCTTGTTGGGTTGAGTTGGACTCTCTGATGTTACTCTTTTCTGTACCTTTGGTTTTACTCCTCTACTATTCCATTTTCACACTACATCTCACCCTTTGGTACCTCCTTTGTTTCTCCCTCGAGCCTTCTGGGTATCCTACTGAGTATTTTTATACTCACCCCTTCTTGGGATTTTCCCGCACTTTTTGTGCCATTGCAGACGATGGCCAGGTTGGTCATGACTTCAGAGGAGCATAGGAGTTCGGGAGTTTGGACCACGTGCGGTGGTCATAGTTGGGTTCCAGGTGGGAGACCCGTCAGCTGTTTCTTTTTGTTTACCTATTGCCGGGTTGTGGAACTTTTTGGTTGGCCACGTGTTTTTCCCCTTCTCTTTTCAGTTTGTACTTTGTACTATTTAGAGGTCGATGCACTTTGTGGTTTATATATGGAAGTTGCCCTTATATTTACATGTCTATTCTTTTACTCTGCACTGTTTCATTGAGTGTGCTGCTTTTGTGTGTACAGGTTCTTAGGAAAAGGCCTCCCCGAGTTTTTGCGCCTTCAGCGCTGGTCGCCAGCCCCGACCCTATGGAGGCGGGCTTGGGGTAGTTGCGGCTTGAGCCCGGGTAGGTTCGGTTCATGACAAAGTTGTATCTGAGGTGGTTCGTTCCTTGGGATACTGTTCGGACGTCCCTAAAAGAGTAATTGGATGGGATTTAGGGCAATAGTGTCAACATGTCTCGAGAGCGGATCTCAGGCCAGGGAGTCCAGTGATGGTGCGGCGGCCGACGTATCCATTCACCAGGACCTTGATAACCCGCTTGTCGACTCGGCATGCTGAGACACTTGTTGTAGGGAAATTTTTTTGTGCATCACATTGGATTGAGTATTTTACAGTCCTTCTTGAGTCAGCTCCCCATCATTGTTATTGGTATATACATATATTCCCATCTGACTGCGGCACTCCTCGATAATATTCAGGATGTCTCTGTGAGGACAGCCAGCCAGGATACCAGCTTTGGATCGTGACGACGACCCTATGAGCTACGAGGCCACAGTCCAGGACCCATCATTCAAGCCCCTTTCTCCGGGTGGTCCAGTAGCAGCACCCCCACCTATTGAGCAGCAGGCAGTTTCATCAGAGCAGGCTGAGCTTGAGCACATGTTGAGCACGCTCTGTGAGTTCCAGCGGCAGAGACCACTGAGATTCATTGGTGAGACAGACCCTCATGTAGTAGAGGTTTGGCTGGATGTGGTGGTTATCCTTTTCATGCTTGTGAAGACGCCGGCAGATCAGAGAGTGGCTTTGGTAGCCATCCTTTTTCATGGACCATCTTGGCGTTGGTGGAGACTAGTGACTCAGTTTCTTGATGAGTCGTCACTTTCGTGGGGAGACTCTCGGTTGTTGTTCCATGAGGAGTTTTTCCCATCCTGCTTGCACTCCATTCGGATACAGGAGCTCCTGTAGTTTCAGCAGGGAGGGATGATGGTGGCCGAGTACGCGTCTAGTTTTGCAGACCGTGCACGCTTTTACCCAGACTTGGTCCGTGACGACTACATCTGAGTGCAGAAATTTGAGAAGGGTCTCCACTGAGAGATTCGTGCTATCATAGAACCCTTGGTCATTTCCACATATGAATGGGTGCAAGAATAGGCGCTGGTGACAGAGAGCTTCCTATCACGTTCTAGAGTTGGTGGTGGCAGCAGGCGCGTTGGAGCTGAGACGTCTGCCGCAGCTAGCAGGCGTCGGCAAAAAGGACCTCCGCGCAGGTGGCTATCTGAAAACCGGACGCAGGGGTGTGGTCATACACCACAGTGGCACTGGAGGGCACCAGTGCCGCCCAAAGAGAGTCTGTGATATGCTTGTGACGGGTGAGGTCCCTTGGCACGAGACTGCCCGACCCGAGTTGCTGAGAGCTTCGGGCAGGCAGTAGGTGCACCACCACAATAGAGGCAGCACCGTGATCGGAGTAGCGCCCAGGGAGGTGGTGCTAGCAGAGGAGAAGAGGAGCTGGTAGTGGGGAGCGATCTTACAAGGCCTTCGCATCACCACTAGGGAGTCTGCGTCAGGCTCCGGGAGCTCACAGTTGGGACCACGGGCAGCCGCGAGCTTTAGATGTCTACGATCCTGCAGAGTTGGGGATGATGAGAAGTACCCCTTGCGACTCTTCTACTTCAATCAGTTGAATTGTTAGGCTCTGCGTGTGAAAGGCTTTTCTCCCTGCTCCTTGTTTGAAGTGTTACTAGGGTGACGTAGGGCGTCGGGTGTAACCCTGTGTTGGTATGGAAAAAGGTGTGAGACCTTTTCCTTTAGTCGATGGTGTTGACTACTTCGCTTACGAGCGTGTAAGAGAGTCTTGGTTGAGAGACATCGACTGTAAAATCTTGCGTGACCAGATATCCTTGGGTGTTACACCATATGGATATTCTGAATGAGGGAATCATCGGGCCTTGTTCCAGGTGCGGGCGGTGATTCCAGTCCCGACGTGCGATGTGGAGATTCGTTCAGGGAGGTGAGCTACCCTCGAGAGCTTTTGGGCCGTTTGAAACTGTGCAAAGGGATGGGGAGGTTCCCTACCGCCTTACCCTAACCCAAGGGTCTGGTGTGGGTGCACGACGTATCTCGCGTGGCTTACCTGAGGAGATGTGTTCTTGCTCCTATGAACGGCATCGTCACGGACCGACCTCACCAGAACATATCAATCCTTTGGTCTATGTGCGGTGATGCAAATCTGTGCGTGGGTTCTTCTGGGTATGAGAAAGCCAGGTTTGGGATTAGTACCCTATGTTGCTCCCTAGTTTTGCTTTTCGGGGATGAACAATTTGAAGGATAGAATGATGTAAGATCCCGGTTTTTTCTGAGAATGACTTTGTAATATTCTTGATTCTATTCTAGAGCAGCGCCCTCAGACGGCGTGTGATTCTAAGACCTGGAGTGGCCGAAATTAAATTTTCAGTGCGTTCACACTGGAAATGCAAAATAAATGGTATAACTCCTAAACGGTGCACCAGATTAGAGATCCGAGTGAATATATGGGTCCCGAATGGGGTGTTTACCCTGGGAACAACATAAAACATGTCGGTGTGGGACATTTGGAACCCTCGCACGCTTTCGGAACGTTAAACATATAAATTAGTTAATTAATTTATTTGTTTAATGGTGAAATGCTAGTCTATCTTAAACGGTGGCTCGGATTGGGAAACCGAGGTCACCGTTGATTTCGGAGCCTGCTGTTTTCCCTAGGAGAGGTATAAGTTTTGCGGGTGTGGGCTGTCTGTGAATAATGGCCCCAGGGGCGTTTTCGTAATTTGGTGGCATTGGGCGTTCAGATTTATAACTTTCAAATGGAAGCTTGGAATAAAATTATGATACCACCGTTGTGCTCGGGAGGTGGTGTTTACCCTAGGGGAGGCTTAACCTCGACCCCATCGAGCGTTTCAGATACGAGTGAATTTTGGGGTTTCTAATTAATTAAAATTTAATTAATTTTCTACTAAAAACCAAAACACCATCTCCCTCCTCCTCCCCCTCGATCCTATGGCAGAAGGAAGAAACCCAAGGAGCTCCTCCTCTCATCTCCAAGGTGTTGCGGCAGCGGCGGATCGTGCGTCAAAGCTTCGGGCGATGCCCAAGAGGTAGGATTGTTGCAGTTTCCAATTTTTATTTCCGCATATACATTGAGATCAATTTATTTGTATTGAACCTATCTATAATTTTCGAGGATATCACATGTATGTGTTGTAGATTTTATTCTATTTCCATCGCAATACTCGGAATCGAAATCTGTGTTCGGGGTCGATCGCAAAAGACCGCCGAAGTTTGCGGGGTTATGCTGGTTATCCTGCGATTGGGGGTGGTCCGACAGTTCTCCCGAGCGGCGGAGGCTGGTTCGGCCGGGTGAGCGCCGCGGAGGAGCGGCCGAGGCCGGTTAGGCCGGGTGAGTGTCATGGAGGAGCGGCGGAGGCCGGTTCATCCAGGTGAGCGTCGCGGAAGCATGGTGGAGGCCCTTTCGGCCGGGCGAGCACCGCGGAGGTGCGATGGAGGTGCGGGCTTCGGCAGCAGGAGGTGCGGGGTCCGGAGCAGGCGACGACGGCGGTGAGCCCGGCTCGACAACGCGGGCTAGGTGGCAGTCTCCGCCAGTGAGGGTCGTAGCGGTGAACCTGGTTGCATGGGAGGAGAAGGACCCGCGAAGTGCGGGTCCTGTTCTTGACGAGGGAGACAAAAAACAACAAATTGATTTATAATAATAATAATAATGTTATTATTATTATTACTATTATTTAAAATGATTTATAAATAATAAATCATCTGCAAGATGCCCGATTTGGGCACTGTTTGTGGCTGCACAATCCTTGAATCGAGATGAAAATTTTGAGAAGATTTCGAGAATTTTTAATTCCCGAAACAAGGGGCCTCGGAGGCGCGATGCATCTTTAAATGAATTGCCGTTTTTCCGGGAATCTTGTTTTGGATGGCGCGGACGCGTTCGATGTCCGTTTTGAGTGTCGTTAGTGGCGTTGGGACCCTGGCGCCAGGGCGAAGGTTTCCAGGGCGGTTTCAGGTGTTGAGACTGTAGTTGAGGCATGGACCCCATGACCCGTCTTTTGAGCTATGTGTAGCGTTTCACGCCTTTCTCACCGGACGTCCGTTCAGGGCATGCGAGTAGTCGTTTTTGGGTGTTTTTCTGAGGGCATTTCAATGACTCAATCCGCCCGCATTGATTCAGCACGATGGTGCAGGGCCCATGAGGGCCGTTTGGGCGTTGACGGTGATTTTCCATCTTTATCACCGGGCGACCGTTTTGGACAAGAGAATAGTCCATCTTGATTATTTTTTCAAGAGGATCGCAATGGTGCGATCCGTTCGTTGTGTTTCGGGACCGGGGTGCAGGTCACGTGTGGTACCGCTCGTGCACGGTATGCCAGAATGCATCTTTTTCTCCGGATACCCATTCCACACAAGTAAGAAGTCAATTTGATGTTCTTTTCCAAGAGCATTGCGATGGCGTAGTTCGCCCGACCTTTTTCCGGGACGTGGTGTGGGACCCACCGACCTGGTAATGGTGAATAGTACCCTTTTCACCGGTTGACCGTTTGAGTCGAGTAAGTAGTCTATCTCGCATGTTTTTCTGTGGGGATTTCAATGGTGTGATCTGTCAGGTGAGCGAATCCTCTAACGCGATATTATTAAATGTGGAAATGTGAAGGGTGCCCCGGTGGTGGCTCTTCTACCGTGTTTGTAGCGGACCCTTGGAATGTGATCACATGCACTCCCGTGTGAGTGATGTAAATGCTTGAAGTGATGTGGTTGGCTGTGCCTCAGCCGTTGAGGTGGAAGGTTGGAGTTGTTACGTTACTCTTTCGTGTTGACGTTGGGTTCCGTGTGCATGATATCCTTTGGAGTGGAACCTGGTATACTCTGGGAGTATAAGGGAACACTAGGAGGTACATGTGGTTGTTTGTACCTGAGAAAGTTTGTGTGTTCGGTTGGGGTTGACTTGGGACCACAAGTTGTGTGGGCCCCATGTGTGTGTCATGCTCTGCTTTGCGTACTTTTGACCTCTCGCGACGTAGAGGGTTCCTATGTTCTCATGGGTTGACTAGCAAGGTTGAGTTTTCCCCTGGTTCTGTTCTCTATGGTTTGTCCGATAGCGGTGCTAATGGAACCCATTGATGGAACGGGCACTGAACCTCTTTTAGGTGAGTTGTTCCGGGGTTGGGTGGTTGCGTGATACCCACTCCGTGTTCAGTTGGCCAGTGTTTTACCCTCCAGTAGATATGGCCAGATCAGTTCTGAGTTTTACCCTCCAGCGGGGCTGGGTAGTGGGTTACTCATCGACTTCTTCGGGTTTACTCTCCAGCAAGGCTGGGCAGTGGGTTGCTTATTGAATTCTCAGGGTCAACCCTCTAGAAGAGACTAGGCAGTGGGTCACCCGATGACTCTTGAGATTCTACCCTCCAGCAGGGCTGGGCAGTGGGTCACTCGTCATCTTGTTTCAGGTCTACCCTCCAGCAGGGCTGGGCAGTGGGTCTCATGTTGTCTTATTCTAGGTTTACCCTCCAGCCGGGCTGGGCAGTGGGTCACCCGTCGACTTCTTCCGGGTCTACCCTCCAGCAAGGCTGGGCAGTGGGTCACCTGTTGACTTATTCCAGGTCTACCCTCTAGTGGGGCTGGGTAGTGGGTCGCCGTATGATGTATTATGGTTTACCCTCCTACCGGGCTGGGAAGTGGGTCACCTGATATCTGGTTATGAATTACCATCCAGAAGGGCTGGGCAGTGGGACACCTGTTGGCATTCCAGTCTCAGTCCTTTCTCCTAGGCTAGTCTGTGGCTTTCCTCTGTGATTACAAGAGTGAGACCCTTGGCTGTACGGGTCGGTGATGGAATGGTTTTGTCTTTGAGGGGACCTCTCGACAGCGGGGCAGTGACGAGTTGTGGTTTGACGTACCCCCAAAACTCTCAAGTACGAGGGGCACTTTCCCCACCGATATGCGTTCTTGTGACGCGATATAAAACCATGTGGGCGAGTCATTACCGCCCAAAGTGGATAACATCGAGGTTCGGTGATTGACCCCTTGTCTTGCGGTTCGGGGCAGACGTGTCGGATGCTGGGCATCGATGGTGTTACTTCTGGGACTGTTAGCGAATCTTTTCTTGGTATGATCTACGAGACGGAGATCCCCTTACGATGTTGTTTTGGATTCTTGGTGAGTATAAGGATATGTATATATCTTGTTCCAGAACCCATTTCTTGGGTTTGGTTACTCTCCTTCCAGGAGGGGCGAAGATGCGCGGCGTATGCCACGTGCTTTCTGTTTCTATCTTCTCGTGGTTGGACGAGTCTGCTCTCCTGCTATAGGTAGCAAAGACTCGACGATAAGTTCATCTTCTCACTGTTTCCCGCTGCTTGTGTTTGGATGAGTCTACCAGTTTTCTCTTGTTGGGTTGAGCTTGAATCTCTATTGTTACTCTATTCTTCACCTTCAGTAGTACTCCTCTATTATTCCATGTTCACTCTACTACTCACCCTTCGGTACCTCCTATGTTTCTCCCTCGAGCCTTCGGGGTATTCTACTAAGTATTTTTATAATCACCCCTGCTCGGGCTTTTCCCGCACTTGGTGTGCCCTTGTAGACGACAGACATGTTGGTCGTGACTTCAAGGGAGCATAGTAGTTCGAGAGCGTGGACCACGTGCAGTGGTCATAGCCAGCTTCCAGGTGCGAGACCCGTCAGCTATTTCTTTTTGATTACCTGATGCCGGGTTGTGGCACTTTTTGATTGGGAATGTGTTTTTCCCCTTTTCATTTCAGTTTGTACTTTGTACTATTTAGAGGTTGATGAACTTTGTGGTTTATATATAGCAGTTTCCCTTATCTTTACTTTTCTTTTCATTTACTCTGCACTGTTACATTGAGTGTGATGTGTGTGTGTGTAAAGGTTCTTAGGCAATGGCCTCCCCGAGTTGTTGTGCCTTCAGCGCTGGTCGCCAGCCACTTCCCAATGGAGGCGGGCTTGGGGTAGTTGCGGCTTGAGCCAGGGTTGGGTCGGGTCATGGCATAAGAATCCACTCATCCCGATCCCGCACAAGTAGTCCGCACAGAACCCCTCTCACTATCCATTGGAGGAAATGCCCTGAAAAAGAACTACAGATGAGCCATCTTGCTGCAAGCTCCGCACTCCACTGGTTCTCGTGGACACTACGGTCTCTTGTGCCCCTCTATGCCACACAGGTAGCACCAGATCAGACAACCTGAAGAAGCTCTCTGTATCGTACTGCCGCCCTGAGAGAAGTCTATCTGTCTCTTCCTCTTGCCAGTAGAAATAGTGCCAGTAACTGGTGCTGAACCACCCTGGCCCACACCAATTGATTCTTGGAGGTTCCTCTCCATAATCAGCACCTGGTTCACGATTGCGTGTACTGTAGGCAACCTGAAGACATTCACCAGCACTCAGATTTCATACCGAAGACCATCCTCAAAACGTCTGGCTCTCAGCGTCTCATCACCCACCAGCACGGGTGAAAAGCGCTGAAGCTCCCTAAAACGAGAAGAATAGTCGATCACTGACATAACACCCCACTGCAGATTCATGAAATCTTGAGCTCTATCTTCCATCTGTATATCTGGGAAGAAAAAGTCATAGAAGACTACCTGAATGTCTTCCCACGCCATGTTCCTATGATGCTCTAACTGGGTGATAACATCCCACTACCTCTTCGCGGAATCATGTAGCATGTATGTTGCGAGCTTGACCCTTCACCCTGGAGGCATCTCAAGATTTTCGAAAATAGTCTGCATCAACCCCAGCCAAGACTCCACAGCCTGTGGTCCTCCATCCCCTAAAAACGTAGGTGGATGTTGCTACTGGAAGATACGTGTAAGCACGGCCATAGATGTGGCAGCCTGCGGTGCTCTCTGAAAGGACTTCATGAATCGCAATAAGCCTTCACAGAACTGCACCTCCGCGCCTGTGTCCAGTATAGAAGCTGGTGCCACATCAAGCTCTACTGGAGGATCAACTGGTATTCCATGGCCCACCATCTCCCATGTAAAGTCGTCACCGATCTCCTGGTGAACAACACATGGTCGTCTAGGAGGCATGACACTACAAGGTCAAAGGAACACCTTAGATTCAGGATTATTAAGGCTGAAACAAATAAACCACAAGGGGAACAAGAGGAAGAAGGCATCTCAAAATTTGCAAAAGAAGAATAAACGGCGTGTATATGGACTACAGGGCGTGTAGTTGACTTCACTTCCCCTGCCCGGGTCCTTCCTCGTGGCTAAGCAACATGACACCCGTTAAACAAAACTACACTCCGTGTACTTAATCTACACGACATGTATGGTGTTATTTTCCAACTTCCAGTGTCACTTGTGACACAGCCGACTACCTGGCATACAACTACTTGGCGTGTTACACCCGTACACGGCATATAAATCACCCCATTTTTAGACACACGGCTAAAACCACACGGGTTGTCCTCGGACAAGACCACACGGCGTGTCCCATAGGTACACGACATGTTCAAGGAGAGGTGACACCGACCCTTGTTTGTTAGTTACACAGCTAAGTCCCTAGGTCAGACTACATGATGTGTTCATTTTTGACACGACATGTTCTGTACAGGAGTTCACCGACCCATGTTGTTAGCTACACGGCCGAACTCCGAGTAACACTACATGGAATGTAAAAAAGCTACACATCATGGTTTACCCAAGCCTTTCCCTACCCCGTGTCGCTGCCCACATGGTTTGTGACATGGGAAGAGACTACACGGAATGCACTCAGGGTACACGGCATGTACTTAAGAAGTTTATTTTTCATCCCAAACAGAAGAACATACACGGTGTGTACAAAAATACTACATGGCGTGTATACTGGGTTTCCGGATAGTATGCCTCAGAAACATCCCTGGAACCCAGAAAATACCGAAAAAACAACACCTAAGTGTCAAATTTTGACCTGTGGGGGCCCATACTCCCCGTGAATCAATGTTTGATATCTCATATGTGTTATAACAAATAAACAATCAATGATCCACCAAATTCCGATCAATGGTGGCCCATACTCTCCAAAAACAAAAGTTTGGCGTCTATTCTATATACAAGCTCATAAAAAGAATACCCTATCATAGAGAAGGTATGTATCAAGAAGCTATCACAATAGCATGCGTTAGTAGCACACCAACTATCACAACAACATGAAAATTTTTATGCACCTACATGGCATGGAAACTATGCATGGCATGTGATATCTACCATGTGCATATATGATGCATGAGACGGAATACCCTCATCTCATCAGGTTGCAACTAAAAAGAACCCATAAATAAAATATAAAAACACAATACAAGTGCATCACCAAACGGTGAAAACATATCAACCGTAAAATTGTAAAATCAAAAGAATGCAAAATACGGGGTAGATTGGCATTTCCCTTACACGGGTTAGCTACGCCCGGGGACAGCTTATTGCCAACTACTGTTCATCATATCCCTGACTACGGCTCCAAATACTAAGTCAAAGAAAAGAATTCCCTTTGATACCACTTTGTAATGTCCCGGACCCGGGTGACACTCAACGGGTGCCCCAAAACTGGTTTGCCACGTGACCTCAAGCGCACTTCCCCAAATGCCAGAGGCTGTCGACTTGCAGCGAGGGCCCATGTTTGATAGTGGGGAAAATATTCCCTCATTTTGTTAAAGTATGGCGCAACAGAATTTAAATAAAACATACAATAAACAGCCGAAGCAGTAAACACACACAACTGAAATAAACTACACCAGTGGATATAACCAACAATATTTAAATGATGATGCGACATGTTTCAAGCTCTATGAAAACAGCCAGAACATGTTATACATCAACACAGTACAACAAATTACAGAGTACAACAAAACAAGACAAACAGCTGGCAACAGCATCGCGAGTCTAGGCTCGGTCCCATGCCCTCCTACTCCTCAGCAACAATCAAGTATCTGTATAGGGAATCTTGCCCTTATCTACACCTACATCAACGTAATCAGTTTGGGCCGTAAAGCGTGACCCAAACAGGGTGTGAAAAATATATCTCAGTAGGAACCCACCAAAGGCCCGTGCCCAACTGCGTGTAAGCATGCAACAACAGTGTGAAATAGTAAAATGAAATAAAGTAAACATTACCCAAAAGTAGCTATCTTAACATGTATATTACCATTTTATTATTCATTTAATCCATTTAATTTAGAAACCACCACATTGCATTTCTATGTAAACAATCCATGTCCTCAAACAGGTAAAATATTACCATCAGGTAAACAGAATCCAACTCGTAGGTATTGCCCTCAGGCAGAAACATAAATTGCCCACATGCGTACGAAGTGTCACCCTCAGGCACAAAAGTCCATCCCTCAGGCATGAAAGGTTGCCCTCATGCAAAATAACTACAGCCCTCAGGCTAAATAGTGCAGTGCCCACAGGCTAATCACAACCACGCCCTCAGGCTAAACAGGTATCTAGGCCACGCCCAACATATCAAACTGTAGTAAAAAAGCAATTAATCTCCAGGAAATTTAACAATTAATACATTTAAAGCATACCCTCGGGTATCCTGGCCAAATGACTAAATAGGGAAACACACCCCCGGGGTGGTTCCAGATCCAAGAAACGATCCCAACCAGCATTTTATTATCACAATTTAATCACCTATGCAATTCTAGTCATTAAATATAGCAACAGCCTCAGCCACATGAAACCCCAACATGTGTTCTTGGCACGAAAACGCACAAAATGCACGACAGTTGGAAAAATTAACACAAAGCGACCTACCTTATATGCCATCAAACGTTATACCCAAACGCCGTCTCTAGAAATGCCCAAGAACGGCTTAGATCTGACTAAGATCAAAACCCATTCAAACATTATAACTTCCCCTCAGGAATGAATTGGTAAGAACGGTACCAAGAGAGGAGAAGACATACCCGTGCGGTTCCAATGAGATTGTCCGAAGACGAATCGGATTCCAGACAAACACCAGGCATATCATCAAAGTTCTGGCCTCCACCTTTGGGTCCAAATTGGCTCAAGTGCCTCCTATTCCAAATGGGGAGGATACTTCCTGTTTTACACCAAAAAAACAAAGTACACGGCATGTACTTCTGAGTACACGGCATGTACTTCTTTCATTTAACTGTTCATTTGGCTCCACCGACACACTGTTCATCTTTCGTCATGCGTACATAGCATGTACTCCCAAGTACACGGTGTGTACTGTCGCCCATCTGGTGGCTACCCCACCGCCTTACTGTTTTGCCCTGCCGACTGACTACACGGCATGTAAATACCACTACACGTCATGTAGTCGGTTCCTACACCCCTCGTCACTGACAAGGCTACATGCCCCATGTACTCATCCTCACACGGCCAGAAGAACACGGCGTGAGGAAACAGCACACGGTGTGTAGTTCCAAAATTTAGTATTTTTCCTCATTTTGCATATTTTATTAAAAACACATAAGGAAAAGAGAAAATAAGAAGCCCTTACCTTAATGAGAAGAAGCGGTTTCTTACAATTGATGGCCAACCCTATGAGATATTTGATATTTCAATATCACGATGAAACCATTAAGGTGTTTCATCATGATAGTTTTAACCTATTTGAAATTTAGAGGAGCTATATCAACTTATTAGGATGATATGTCCACTGATATTAGGGGATCACTATGGGCATTTCATTTTAATGTGTCGATAGAAATTAGAGTTTTATTGATTGTTGATTGATGTTGGGTGAGTGTCTAACCTGGAGTAACCATGAAGATTGAAATATATTTCATTAAATCTCCATATTGGTATAAAAATGTGTCATATCCTAGTAAAACAATGATATTATGACTTGATTATTACACTGGTGACGGATGAACTACACCTGAGTAATGGGTGATAAATGTAATGATAAAATGGATATAAGTGCACCATTTGGTGTTCCTAATATTGTTATGTCATTATAAAATCATTTGGGTACCTCAATGAATGAAAGAACGTGTTTGGATATATTGGAGAATTTATATAGATAGTAGCTATTGTCAACTAGAATTCATACCAACATTTGAGACTCTGTGATTCTGAAGATGGTGATAGGTGTGGGAATTTACCTTAACATGATATGTTTTGTTTTTAATAATAATGTAATGAAAATATATTTCTATATACCCAAGGTTGTAATCCATTGGCTAGAATTTATATAAATTTCCTCAGATTCTTGAGAATTACATACTAATGTTGATGATACCCCATAATACCTAGTATGACTAGAATCCAATCACTTGTTATAGTGGAGGCTAATTACAATCCGGATTAGAATAATTGTATGTCATTGGTGTAGGAGTGTATTCCTTATAATGGTTCCATGGGTCCACCATTATAGCTTCGTGAGATGATTCCAATATTGGAATTAATTTGATGATTAGCACCATGTTGATATTTTGATACTGTTGAAAATTACAAGGTGCTTGGATTGGGATAATGATACCATAAAAACACTAAGAATGTCATGAAATCCCAGAATTCACATATTTATAGGGTAATTAGGTTGTTTTATATTCCAATTAATGATTTTTAGAAGTTCGAAGATATGATGTTTGATACCCTTAATCGTTTTATAGGAAACATCCAAAGATCATGTGGTTAAAGTAGGGATGGATTCGTTGAGGATCCATGAGATATTTGATGTAAATGTGCATGATAGTGGGTTCTATGGTGGAAATTACATTTTATTTCCTGTTTTCCCAAGAAATTAATCATTCTAGGACATATATAATATTCTAGGGCCTCACCCTCATAGGCATTAGATGTATTCCTGACACTAAGTACGTTATGGTAATACAATGGGGCTCAACCTGAGGTATTAAGGATGATAGATTCATATTGATACCATATTATATTCAAATCATAATGATGGAAAGATCTAAATTTTATACCTAGTGTGAGAACAAATAGACCACTAATGTCGTGCATATAATCCAAAATACTCTAGCACTTTTCAAGGACTAGATTTTTGTTTATTTTTTTGATATGAGGATCATCATTATATCGTGGGATTCATCTATGTTATATGTATTCATCTGTAGGGAGGTTAAGGTACTCTTTAGATCAATGATAATATAACTTTTAGAGATATTAATGGAATTATATAATGAAATAGTTATTTTTAATTTAACTATTTATTTTACTAAATTATTTATTAATCCTTATGATATAACATAGAAATATAAATGCATTGATGGGATATCATGAGAACACATTTATGGCTCCCTCTCGAGTTATGTTATCCATCCCTAATTGGGCCACCATATCACATGGGTACTTAACGAGACTATGATGTTGTTTTATTTACATGTTTTACAATGTCCTATTGTTTCTTATTTCATCTTGTTCATCTGATTTTGTAAAAACCGATGTGGAATAACCTGCCATGATTCCATTATAAATTTAATTTTTATTCTTCATCCTTTTATTTATATATGTTATTTTCCCTGTGGAATTTCCATCTTGAATGCACATATGAAAATATTATAATTTATTGTAGAATGTAATGACATTTTGTTCTTTATACTTCCTAAGACTTGTATGGATTATCTTTATTTATATGGGTTTTCAAAACTCTGATATAATGTGCATAGTGTCCCAATGGTTCCATATAAAGATACCAAATAGTTGGATGCCTCAGGAATGTGGGGAGGCACACTTAATGTCATATATTTTCCTTTTCCTGTTATTATTATTTGAGAATCAGAGTGGGGAGTTACATATTGTAACTTTCCTAAATATTATGGATTATCTATCTATAATATATTCCACTTTTAACAAATGTAGATAAGAATATATGATTTATTTATTTATTTAATTCAATTTCCCCCATTCAGAGATGATGTTCCTATAGATAGAGATTGGAAGATGTAAATAAGTATGTATCATATAAATTTATTTAATCAAATGAATCAACTTGTTCATCAATACACATGACACAAATAATATGTAATTCCTTACTTTTGTGCTATATATTATATCTCTTTAGTTTTTTGGGATAATTATGGAAAAAAATTTACTATAATAATATTCATATGATATATTTTAGAATATTTGTAGTATAGATAATTACACGAGGACATACATGGTTAAGAAATATTAGTATTTCTTAAAGATGTAAAATGTGAACATGAGGGTATAAGAATACATTTCTCATTTTGTAAATATAATTCAATTTTGATATGAGTGTATTAATAATGATAACATTAGTTCTATAATATTCCTGATTTTGCAACAATTGTAGATAATTTTCTTTATTCCCATGTTGAAAGTATCCATTGATTAAATGGTGTGGAATAATTTGTTTATGGAAATACTGGGAATAGTGGATGATCAATGTTGGAATAATTTTCATCCATAACCAAGTAGTGGTAATTATTTCACCATTGAAGAAAATATTATCTATAAAAATATAATTCTCAGAATTAGTAATAATAAATTTGGAATCACATATTCATATTAGTGGAGGAACCTATTATCTTTTTTATGTGTAGAAATATGGACAATTTAAAATACACTATAAACATAATAATGGTCATTTTAATTATATTTAAATATTTTAATCATGAGGATTTTCAATGGAGAACTTAATATCATAATTTTTAATAAATTACTTAATTCAAAGGAAATTTAACGATAACACGTAATTCGCTAGTATTTTCATAGAAGATCAGTTTTTATAATCTTGTAAATTATTAGATTCAAAATAACTAGGTGTTATTTTTCCCTAAAAATAGTGTTGTAGAAGAAACAAAAAAATAACATATGATAATTTTAAATCATGATTATTTATTTGAAAATAATATTTTATATTTTAATTTAGATGTATTTATTCATTAATGTATGAATTAGTAATATCCTATTCTAAACATCATTTTTTATTTATGGATTATTCAATAATTTGTCTTGAAAATATTGTAGTACTGATAGGAAATTGATTTAAGTGAACATCTTATTCAATTATGGAAATTATAGGAACCTCAGTTTATAATAAACATTCTCCTTTTTTCTCATTAATAAATTAGTGTTTACATATGATTAAACTAAATAAATCATTGGAGATCAATATTCCTAGTGGATTTGGGAATTAGGTACATTATATGACAATTCTAAATTGAAAAAAAAACTCCTTTGTTGAAAACATCTTTAATATGCACGAACATTAAACTGGATGTGATATCCAAGGGAAAAAAATTGAAGTGGTGAACTATAAGTCCCCTTATGTGAATAATTATTTCTTAAGTTAATTCATGATAGAAAATATCCATGTAAAATGATAATAAAGGGAACATGAATAATAAAGAATGATATAGAATTATAATCATAACATGAGAAATATGGAACAACATAAAACACGACATCATAAATATAGTTAAAAGAAATGTAATAATACTTAATGATTGAAATATTCCCCCAAAGAAATAATTTTCACCCCCTTTCAAACATGAGATATTATGAGAAAACGGATTACCCAATTCTTTATAGAGGTATATAATTTCAGGAACAAGTGTTACATTCATCTTATTCTCATACTAAAGTATGGCACATAGATCACACAACATGGATTAATTCAACTTTAGGTTTTATACCATGAATAATGAGTGTTAAATACATACATATAATTCCAAATTAAAAATGTAAATATGTAAAATGGTGAATATACTTGATAGGAAATGAGTATTGTAATAATTAGAAATTTTTTGTCTTGGAAAATCCTGGTGATTCGGTACCATAACAACATCGCCTAAAAATTAATAAAAGGGGATGATGGGAAAGAAAAGGGTATCTCATAATTTTTTTAAACATATATAGAAATATTAATATATAATAGTTTATCCTATTATATAGAAATTTATATAAAATATAAAAGGTAAATAAGATACTTGAATAATGTGGAGAAAGAAAAAGATCTCATGTATTAGTGTATGACTCTAAATTCATTGGATATGTTTGTTGAGTGATTGGGGGTAAATTAGGAGGACTATATAGAGGGTAAAGAAGAGTAAGAAATAGATAAAAATATTTTTAGAGAAGGTAATTGGGATATTGGGATGGTTTATATAGGGAATTAGTGGGGAATTCTTTAATATCTCATGAACTAAGGATTTGGACTCTATATAATGAAATAACCAAAACATTAAACCTTGGCCTGGTATATTACAACAAGTTCAACTAAATAGTATTGGATTTAATTATTTTATAAATACAAGGGTTGATAGTAGTGAAATAATATATTCACATATTTTAAAGTGATTCATACTCTTAAATAACTTATTTTAAAATATATATATATATATTGATCTTGAGGAATTGTAATACCATTATAAAATAATTCATATAAACAAATAATATCATTATTTTAAAGGGATTTTTTTTCATTGATCCACTTTATATTATTTATTACATCTCTTTTCAGTCATTATGATGTCATAATACACAATGTTTATTTATTCGATATTTAATTTCTGACCTAAAATTTTTTCTGCTCATAAAAATATGGAAAATTAACAATTAAACTATTTATATGATATAATTAAAAATAAATATTAATTTTTTATAAATAATTTTATAAATATGTGTATTTTATATTTAAAATAATAATGGATATATATTGTGAAATACAGGCTTTTTACAAAAAGTGTTCTTGAACCCTTATAAAAATTAAAATTTACTTCCAAAAAATTATATGATCATTTATATTTAATAAAAATTATTTAACTATAATATTTCTTAAAAATATTATTAATTTTAAAAATAAAAAAAATCATCAAAATAATATCTATAATTAAATTTTAATGTTACAAAAAATACAATTCTGTTTTATTATATCCCAATCAAAATAATTTATAATTTAACAGCAATGTCATGGAAATATATTAATTATTATATAAAATTAAATTAAATACTCATATTTATATGTGGATAGAATATATCCCTATAATACACCCAAAAATACCCTATGAGTAAGATTTTCTATGGTATGAATTTTATGTGGTGGTTCGACGTACATGGTTTGGGCTTTGATCATAATGAGAAAAAAATTATCCTATAAAGGGTTTAACTCATTATTGTGGTGTTGGATCTCATATTTTTCTATGTAATGGGAAAATACTAGTGACTCAATCTCCATTTGAAGCTTGGATAATTTAAATTCATAAAGAACAGTCTAATTGGTTGAGTCCATAACTATATTTTTATGTGTCAATTGGATTTGTTAAAATCCAAAATTTATACAAATCTAGCGATCACTCTTCAATGGGTATATTTACAAAACAAATGATACATAATATTCTTTCAAATCCAATTAGATATAATATAACAAAATAAGCCCATGTTTGTTCTATAACCATATTACATAATAAGACACTATACTTAAAAAAATTCAATTTTATTTATAATTTTTCTTGAATATTACTATGTTCTCCCTTAAGGAAATTCCACCCTTGAAATTTTCATTTCCCACACTAAAATATATGAGTCTAAATCTATTTCACCATAACCTCAAGTTCCCACACCACTTCATCAAACATTTTGTTTCTCTAGAACACTTTGAAAAGGATTATGATCTTATTTGAATGATTTTTTATTAAAAGATATATGATTTTTAATGGATGAACATCAAAAAAATGATCATTCTATAATGGTACCACATATTAATTGAGTACATGTGAGGGGAATTGTATGTTTATCCTGTAGTGGGATATATGGAATACAACATGTACTGGGAAACATTTAGTGGGAGTGTTAGTTGGTATACCTCAAATCCTATGTAATAAATAATATCAAAGGGGCTAACGTGTCTTGGAATATTCTACCCCATCATCCCATATCTAATAACATTGATCTATGGAGAGATGTGGAGGAATTCCATGTATCCAAAAATAAACTCTATATCTCAACTACAATTTTCATTATAGATCGTATGTCGACTGTGAGAATCGTTTTTGTTCTAATGAATAGTCTTAACCTTTTACAAAATTTCCAAAAAAAAATCAAGACCAAGTAGTTTTTGTCCTCCAACATCATCCCACGATGAAGTAGATAAACACCTCTTCCAATAATGGGATTTGTAGGGATACACTTGGATGAATGGGTGTAATCTATTAATGTAAGAGAACATGAACATGGGAAAATGTTGGTACCATCCTCATTTTATGTTAATTGATCACACTATAAGCTTTTCCTCAACTATCTGGATAGTTACCTTAGATTGGACATCAGTTTGAGTGTGATAATCTATGATGATGTTAAACTCAATGTTTAGAGAATGTTAGAGACTTTTCAATATACCATGGTGAATCTTGGATCTCTATCACACACAATAGATAGTTATACTACATGCAGCCTTTCTACTTTTCTGATGCATATACATGGTAGGTTATTTAGAGTTAAATCCTCTAAACTCTCAATGTTTTTTTAGTATTGTAAGATTGTCCCCCACAACACTTATAGAATTTTTTCTGCTATATTTCACTATAAGACCATTAAAAATAGTCCATGTTGTTTTTTCTGCATTACAATGTTGGTATGGGAAATGGTAGTATCATGCCCCAATATTTTGTCCCATTCCCATTCCTTTGTTGACTTATGAGACATTTTTATGTATATTCCATGATCTCCTTCTTCATATTGTCCAACCAATAGTAATATCGGAGTTCTCATATCATATTTCTGAATCCTTGGTGGATGGAGATGGTTTATCTATATTCCTCATAAAATAGTTCCTTCTTAAACAACGGATTTTATGAAACACATGGTCTTAAAGAAAATATCATTTCTCCTTTATTAACATTGAACTCTTAGTATTTCCCTATTATTTTTTTCCACTTCCTTCTAAATTAAAAAATTATTTCATAATCCATCCATTATTTTCTCTTTAGGGTACATTAGATCAGGTCATTGTAAAAGGACTGATGATATTAATTCTATTATGACACCCACATCAATCATTTAAAAATATAAGAAGATCAGATCCCCATTAATTTTCAGTGATGATTGAATTTCAATATCCTTTCTCCTTACACCATCTTCCACTTTATTTTTATTCCCATGATAGTAGTGGAATCCATAACCATCAACATTGATTTTCTCTAAAAAAATTAAATGTGCATATTAAACACATTCTCATAAAATATATACTTGAAGATTTGTTTCTCCATGAATATTCCAAACTATTCCCCAAAGATATAATGCCTCAATTTTATGGAAGTGAACATTCCAGAAGACAAATGAATATCATGTTTTGTGTAATTATATTCATTAAATATTTACTACATTGAATCATATGCTATGCGATTTTCATTCTAGATGAAGACACAACCATTTCCATTTTTTGAATCGTTTTTGAATACAATGCAATGTTCCCCACTTCTAGGATGTGTGAACACATGTGCTGTTATAAGCTTCCTTATCAGCTCCTTCAATCTCTCATCACATTCATTATTTAAAGAAAACTTGATTCTGAATCATGTTAGATGGGTTAGAGGTTTTTAAAATATTAATATGTATCTCACAAATCAACAATAATACCCACCTAATCCAAGGAAACTAGGGATATATGTCAATTTTATTTACTTAGTCTATACATCAATTCCATATTCCTTTGAAGTGTCTAAGTATATCCCATTTTTTGTGATGATAAGCCCCAATAATGTGACTTACTTCAACTAGAACTCATGATTTATATACATGTCATAGATCTTCTCCATTCATAGGTTATTTCACATAGTTCTTAGATATGTCTCATACTCCTCCTTGATTTAATTTATTAATAGAGTATCATATTTAAAGACTACCAAAACCTACCTTCGTATTTTTTAAAGACTATATCCATCAATTCCATGATGATTTATGGTTCATTAGTTAACAGTAAATAAATCACTATGAACTCATAATACCATTCACATATACAAAGTTTAGTCTTTGGAATATCCTCCAAAATCATCCTTACATAGTAATACCATGACCATAGATCCACTATAGAAAAGAATTGTGCACAATGTAGTTCATCAAATAAGTTATTATTTTGAGGATGTGTATTATTTTTCATTATCATAATCTTGATGATCTCACAATAATCTACGAAAAAACATTGACACATCCTTCTTCTTGATAAAGAGGACTACTACACCCCCTAGAAAAGAAATAGGGTGTATGATCCCTCTACCTAGATTCATTGTTAGTTATTTTTAGAGAATCAAGATACAAAATATCTAGTCTATATGGATTCTTATATAATATAAACACCCCATTTATATGATCGATTGAAAATACTTCCTCTCAAAAAGGAGGAAGATGAAGAAATGCCTCCTGAATCCCATCTTCATATTCCTACACAATAGGAATGTCTTAAAGGATGATTATTCCTTACAATTAATAATTTGAGAAGAATTTTATTTTTCATTTTATAATAATATCATTGCCTATGATGTTGGTTCTAAAAAAATTCATTATCCTCTTTTCACATGTACATAAATAGGGGTTGAATCACAATATGAATTATGATTTCCTTATTATGGAAATTTATGCTGGCTGTAAATTGGGAAAGTCAATTTATTCTCATAATAACAAAAAATTCCATCCCAGGAATTTTGCAAAGTTTTTTTAGGAAGCTCATGCCAAAAGTTTTGACTAGGGAGGTGTTATATACATTAGATTAAATAATATCCAAATTTATTGTTTTCAATGATAAATCAACTTAAATTTATTTTAGCGTTGTTTGATTAGTTATACTTAAAATTCAAGATATTAATGAATATATTGAAACAAAATAAAAAAATATTTTTTCTATTCATGAATTATTTACTATAGTACCTATCAAAGGCCCATGTTTAGGATCCAACTTAGTTATTTTGAAAGAAAAAAACTCATCCTAGACTCATAGATGGTAGTTGTTGGTCTTTGAAAAGCCTTTTCTTAAAGAATTTATATGTAAAGATCCATACTTCATTGTAGTGGAAGCAATAAACAATGCACTGATGGTTTATTAAATCATTCCATTAATCTATTGCATTAGCTGGTTTCTTTTTTTGGAAACCATAAACAAGGTGTCCGTAACTCACATAAATCATTTCCCTTTTCCCTAAGAAAATTTCCATGGTTCATCATTCCACAACTTTGACAAGTGAGATGTTGAAATTTCATGAGACGGTTATATTTTTCCATAAGAACACTAGAATTAAACATAACATTCCTCTTTTTATCTCCATAATACCCTTGAGATTCAAAGATTTCCAGTTTTAATTTGAGGGAATATTATATACTTTTACCATTGATATCAATGTAATGAATAACCAAGTATTTTCAAAGACAATGTTTTATCTGACTAGGTATGTGGCCATCCTTGAATTGTTGGGGCAATGAAAAATCGAAAGCACATAGTGAATGTCTTATAATATTTTCCTTGTTTTACTTGACTGATAAATCTTGTTTTTTCTTGAGGGTATGGATTCCCTTTTCCATCTTATGTTAGGGAGTGTGAGGAATATATTAATTATGTTTTTTTACAAAATTCCACCACCAAAATGATTTGATCTATTTATTGGGATTTGTATTCTTGATCAATTTCAAGAATTGTCCATCTTCTCCCTCCATACGATAAATATTTAGTAAAACCATATCATTATCAGAACATTGAATAATGTAGACGATATTCTCATGGGAGTTGATCCATTATCCCATGATTAAAGGAGCAGATGATCCATTGAATGTCAGAGTCCATTGTCTCATTGAAGACTCAATTGCAGATTGTTCTTTCATAAGGGGATTCATCCACTCATTTTAATGTAGGATTTACTTCAGATCCTGAGTCTTCTAAGAGATTATCATCATAAGGTTCATGATTTCATCTCCCATTAAGTTGGGAATATCATTGAAGAAGTTGTCACATTTCCATCACATTGATTGTTTACCTGATTCCTTATATTATTGTCCACAATCTAGAATAAAATGAATATTTGGGATGTGTTTTTTTAAACATTCTAAACACTTTAGGGGATAATCTAATTACATTAGTGGGATAACATATAAATTAATTTAATTTATTAACATATGATTTTCTAGACTCTAATCTATTATATCAATGATGTATTTATAGACATATATAATTAGTGGAATTTTTCCTTTAATAATGGTACATAATGAGCTTATGAATTTACTAATGAATATACTCTGGGAGTGTCAAGATCGAGGTAGCTAACTCCTACATCATCCTCGTGCCCCCAGGTGATGAGGTAATGGTGGATTCTAGACTGCGGCGTCAGACATGCCTCAATGGTGAAATGGACGAAGAAGGTCTGTCCATTATGGCATCGAAGAAGATGGAGGAGGCCCCGCCTAAGGAGAAATGGGAAGTTATCATCCATTCTGAGGAAGAGATATTAGATAAATCGATTCCTTTCAATGACTCGAAAGAGGATCATGCTAAGATGTCTGAGAGAGATCTTGAAGTGGAAACTAGTAGGATGTAGATGAAATGGATTGAAAAAAATATCGTATTTTAGAAAGAGGATTTAATGTAGGGATGATAAACATGGGAGAGTTCATACAGACGTGGGACAAGATTTCTATTTGGTTCGAGGACCTCATCAAAAATGATCTTGAGTTAGAGGTAAATGGCCTTCTCTGGAAACTACTTAGGAATAATGCTTCTAATTTGCTTAAACATGATTTTAATGGATCATCTGTTTCGTTCATTCTATGATGCTTTGTTATTCTTTCTTGTCTTGGGTTCTCACTTTCCATTAAAAGTGTTAGAAATAAAAAAGTAATTTTTGAGGTGGGGCATTGTAGGTCACCATGTTGGGTACCAAGTTACAACATGTCAGTCCTGACACACAGTGTTGTAGTTTTTACCACTAGGTACATCAATTCCTAAACCAAATCGTGCAACAGTATCATTATAGGTATATATTTGATTGATAAACAAAAAATCTATGATATCAAAATATTAAATAATATTTGTTATACTGAGTCTTATCTTTATGTATTTAACTACAGTTTTCTAATCCTAATCAGAAAAAATAACTACACATTTCTTTTGATAAAATCTATAAAACCTTGTTCTTTATTAAAAATTAATTCATATTTTATTACAATAGATTAATTGTAATACAGCCAGGATGATCAAGAAGTATAGTTTCATTCAAATTAGGCACATAAAAAAAAATTATGAAAAGAAAAAAAATACTATCTTTATTGAATACATACATAACATGCTCGCACTTAAAACTGCATTGGATAACTTGGGGAGAGACATAATAATGGGGTAAGATATAAATAAAATTATTTTAATAATCATTGAATCAGATAATATATGTTATATAATAGGTATTCCAATGGATAATAAATGTTATATTAATAATTAGGATTAATATATTAAGATAATCGTAATATGGTAAATGTGGAATCTAAATAAAACAATAAATCATAATCATAGTTCAAGGATAACTTCAAAGAAATCGTGATAACATAATGAAATTAGGTTCACCCCTATCCCAATATGAAATATCATGATCTAAATATTACCCAATTCATTTTACTGATATATAATTTCAGGTATACCCATCACTTTCATTTCATTCTCACGCTTATGCGTGCCACATAGATAAAAAATAGATTCATTCATGAAAATATTTTATTAAAAGAATAAGGACTATGGAATACATACATTTACATCCCAATTAAGATAATTATAAGTGTATAAATATGAATAAACATTCATTGAAAAGCTTATGGAATTCACTTCCAAATTATTTTGGTATGGAAAATCACTGTGAAATTTCGACAGCATAATGGCATTGAAAAAAAATACATACAATGGTTTGATGAGGGAATGAGGGGTTTATAAAATGTAGGAAATAAATTTTAAAGTAACGGAAATATATAATAATTTATCTCATCATAAGAAAATTTAGATAAAATAAATAAGGTAAATAAGGCATATAATTAAGGGGAGAATGTAAACAATATCGTACTTCTATGTGTGATTATAAATAATTTTTAGGAGATTCATGAGAGCTTTGGTGATCTTTGGTAGGATAGTAAATATGTGATGGTATAGTCAATATCTGATCGAGTTATTTTTTTCTGAGCAAAGATGGATCGTGGATGGGTAATGGGTAATGAAATCTTTATGATTTCCCAAATGATAGTCTTATACTCCATATGATAAAATAAAAAAACCACAAGCATTCACACTATTAGGGGAATGACCATGATCATATTCAAATCACAAGAACATGCCTTCACACTATTGTGGAAATCATGATTGGAAGTTAATTTTTATAAAAAATGGGTATTTTTACATCATCATTTAGTAAATGGATTCTTTGAACATGGCTTTGAGAACTGATAACTTTCAACTCAAACATCGATTTCATAGGTTATTAGAATGTGATATGAACCGTAACCCCTTTAATTTTAAAAAATAAAATTCCTAGATATAGGTAAGGCTTCATAGATTGAACTGTTTTTATTGGCACCAGCTAATCCTTAATGATATATCATTTGGCCTTGGATCTACCATTATAATGGATCAATGGACATTGGAAGGGGATCTAGGTTTATTAGATCTATTTTTTGTGGACACCAATCTAGAGACCAATCATCCCTACAATATATCCTTTATTTCCAATGAAAAGTAATCTAAATTCAATGTAGAGTATAACAATGTTTTTTATTTTGTGATATTTTCAAGATCACTGGGGATTTTATCTCCAACTGTAGGGTGATCCACTAGAAATCTAGTGCTCTTTCTAATGCATCAGAATGGACTAAGGACAACTAGTAAAGGAAAAGAAAAAATATATATTTTGAATAAGGGTGGACCTAGGTTTCAAGCTATTCCATCATAGCCTTGGAGTATTCAAACTTAAAATACCTTTTTGAAAGCTCCTATGATAATGTCATCTAGTCCTCCCCCTTACCTAAAACAATCATGGGATGGTATAGTTGAGTGAGAGGAAAAAAACTATAAACCTCCCATGATTCACATCCCGGTGGGATCTATGACAATTCCTCTTATATAATGTTAATTGAGTGAAGACAAAGTCATTTTTTCTGAAATCTCTGATGATATCTACAACTTGACCTGGAACACAAAAAATTATGTGGATGACAATGATCTTTTTTTTTGAAACAATCCATGAACATAAGGGCCCTGATTAGATCATTGATGGAGGGATTTTTCTCTATTTTATATTAGGATCCCAATCGTGAGTGCCTAAAACATATTCAATTTTTTAAAAATCAATTGTTCTTACTGATCCCATTTTCTCAATGGAGGGATTGGAGTCTAGGAACATGTGTCCATGCAAGTATTCTCCATGTATTTTCCCAATCCAGCAGTTAAGCGTGCATCCTATAATGATGTTCTAACAGAAGGATTAGAACATGGTCAGCAGAATTCACAGTCAAACCAAGAGGATGTCCATGATTCTCGATCCAATATATTGAAACCTTCTATATATTCCAATCCCAAACTCAAGACCCCACAACCAGTTTCATAAGGAATAAAAGACTCTACTCGTAGAGCTAACATAATCCATGCATCTCATACAAAAATGGTTGTATCTATTTCGAATATCAACAATAAAACTCTTCAATCTAGTGCATTTGAGGTCAATGATATCTTTTTTTTTCACACGCATTCCCTAAAGTAAGGTGGGGTAGCCAAATAACAAGGAAGTGGAGAAATAAGAGGGGATCTGACCAAAGTTTTTAAATTAAATAAAGATCCTTTTTGGAAGTTTTAGGGACTGGACAATATAAAAAACACATGGTATATTAGGTTTTTTCTCAAAGAAACCCAAGATAATTCTCATAGGTTTTTCTAAACCTAAATTTCATTCTCATCCAGCATTGTAAACATGGAAAATCTGGGATTTTATCTTATTAACACTACCATGTGTTCATCAAAAGTCAAAATTCACTCGGTCTCAACTAATGTTTTCTTGAGTAACATCACTATGATCAGTTATAGTGACTAGTAGGTGATATACTTCTTTAATTTCCTCAATATACAAAATCCTTCTCTATATTATATACTCAAAATAGATACCCTGATCTGTAAAGCCTCTTATTGGCAATTGGAACATTAAAATACTTAATCAGAATCCCATGGATTATTGTAGGTGACTTCAATTAAATCATTCATCCTGAGGAGAAAATGGGCATTTACAACAACTCTATTTCTTCCGATTAATCTAGATCTTGTATTGATAAAACATAGCTTATCGTGGTTAATATGGTAGGTGAAAAATATACAAGGTTTAGGAAATAGTTGAATAGCGTTGGTTCTAGAAAAATTGATAGTGATTTTGTTAATGAGGATTCTCTGAATGCATGGAGCTCCATTCGATGCACATACCTCTCTAGGCTCAATTCTGACCACCACCCAATTATGTTTAATATTTTTGAAAGGTAATCCATGCCCCAATTTCATTTTAGATTGAACAAGGCATGGCTCAATCATCTAGAATGTAGCGGTATTATTTAGAAGACCTAAAACTCTGTGTATTGTTGAACTGATGCTTTCTCTTGTAGTAGCAAACACAAAATTCTCAAGAAGACCATGAATCTTTGGATTAAATACCTTCTCATCTCACTTGACACTGATATTTCTTCTATTGAGGCTTATCTTCTGAATTTACAAGAACAAAATTCCATTCATGATTTTTTAGATGGAATCCTAGCTGAATCTGAGTTTTCCTCTAAGCTCAATAGCTACCTCATCCTAAAAGACTATTTTCAAGGGGACTCCTTCAAATAAAATTGGCATAAGGATAGTGAATAAAACACACAATTATTTATTTACCTTCATAAAATCAAGAATGTTTCTAAGACTCTATACCTCATTAAAATGATGACCATCTCATTGACAATAGAAAGGATCTCTCAAAGCATTTAATCCCCTATTTGAATGTCCTCTTAAATGGTTAATCACCCACCACTGTTCTTATGGTAGGGGTTATTCTGAGACTCTTCACTCAGGAGGAAAACTCTATTCATATTCCTACTCCCTTGGAACTAGATATTAAAGATGTTGTTTTTATTCTCAAATATGAATGTGCTTCGTGCCCAGATGGTTTTGGAAACTTCTTCATCCAATATTTTTGAATGATTACTCATTTTTATGTTTATAGGTTAGTCACTAACTTCATCAATGATGTCACATAATCCCATGTGTAGAACACTCAATTCAATTCCCTTATTCCAAAAGTGGATAATGCCAATGAGATTCAACTTTTTAGTAATATTTTTATGTTCCACACCATATATAAGATAATTTGATAAATTCTTTATAACAGGCTCACCTCCATTTCTTGTATGATTGTCTCTACCAATTAGTTTGGCTTCATCAAGTGTAGATCAATCTAGGAATGTCTTAATAAGTCATTAGAGTTTGTTAATACACACAAAACATCGACTTGGATAGGTAATATTGCTCTGATATTTTATGTGAAAAAATATTTTGACATTACAGACTCGGGCTTCATATATAAGGTTCTCACTGTTTTTAGATTTGGTAATACTTTCATTAATTGGGTCAGGAACATTTTGGGCTGATCTCAAATATATATCCTCATTAATGGTTCACCTCACATATATTTTTATAGCTTAGGAGGGGTTGGGCAAGGGGATCCCTTAATTTCTATGATCATCTCTATTATTGAGTATTATATCAGAATATTTATCATTATCATGGAAAGTATTCAGAAAATGATTTCCATTTTTGCTGGTATGGGTCTTGTTGCTCCCTTACATTTCATATATACCGATGATATTATCCTTCTCACAGTGGAGTTAGGGGAAACATCTAGAAAATACAAAGATATCTTCGGCATTATGAGAAGGTTTCTGGCTAAGAGATAAGTGTGAACAAATCCTTTGTGTAATTTGGGTGGAATTTCTAGACTATGATGAATCATGCCATCATCAGTGAGTTAGAAATATGAGAAGGTGATCTTACCTTCATATACTTAAAGTTTCTTATGTTCTAGGTTAGTCTAAATGCCTAATACTTCTCATTTATTATATGCAAGATCAGAAAGTAGATATCTTCTCTGAAGGGAAAATCCTTATTCATGGACGGTCATTTTTGGTTAGTTATATATACCATAATTTATAAATTCATTTACTCATTAATGGTATACAAATATATTTTTTCACCTATGAATGTCATTCTTGTGTCCAAAAAAAATTTATTTTTACTGGTTCCATTACCGAAAGAAGACTTTTAATAGTCCCACAGAACACTATCTACAAGACATATGATGCATGGGGTGTGGGAATTATGAATTATGGTTGTTTTGATGATTCATTGCAAGCTGGTTTTTTGTGAAGGATCATAAAAATACACTTTTAATCTATAATCTTCCTTTAGGATAGATTCTTGAGTATTTTCAAGAATCAAAATCTCAATTCTATCAATTCTTCGGTGTGCCCTACCATTAATTCTACCTACTCCACAATTTATGCAGATTCGAGATGGCTTATCTCTAATGTATAATACTTATCAATATTGAATTTCAATTGGATAGGGTATCCAATAGATGACTTTATTTTGAATGGGTATTATAATATATACATTGATATATTAATTAAAAAACAACTAGAAAACATGTAAAATTTCCCTCAAAATGGAATCTCTATTGTGAATATCTAATGATTCTCCTCCAGGGATGACTTTATAGCCTGGAATACTACCAAAAATTTCATTATATATTAACAAACATTTTTTAATAATTTTTTTATATTCAATAATGATGTTCATTAGATCAGAATTCAAATTCAGAACTTCTTGATGCCCTCCCGATCAACTCCTTTTTGGAGTGTTTCACATAAAAAATCCCAACAGATAACTTCATGGAATCATGTGGAATATAATTACGTTCTTCTTTTTTACATCAAAATAGAGAAGACATTGATATCATTTCTTCATTTGTGTGGTTGCTTCAATAATTTGTAATTCTAAGGAAGATTAGTTTGATGTTGTCTTGCATCATGCGTTTTTGATTCAAGGATTCTTAAAGGGATGGTTTGACCTGAATTTGATGTCGCACATCCAAAATATATTCCCGGTGGTGTCGAATGAAAATATCCATTACATATGGACTTCTAGAAACAATGTGATCTATGATAGAAAATCATTTAAGGTTGGTACTGCTTCGATCAATAAAATTTATATTATGGGGTCTACTGTTATACCAAAGAAGTTATTTGTTTCCAAATCCATATATGATCATTCTATTTTGAATAATCTTGGTGTTAATGGAAATTTCCATCAATCATAGGTAGTGATCGAAGTGTTTCTACATGATTCCATTTTTCGATTGATTTAAATCATCTCTTTCGGTGCTTTCAGAAGTAATCCGGTTCCTTTTGGTTTTGGTGGTATTTTTAGGGTTCCTAGTGGATGTCTTCTTGGATGAATGTATGGATATTGTGGTACTACTTCTGCTCTTGAAGAAAAATGTTTACTAATATCGTGGTAGTTGAAAAGGCCAAGTAATGTGGTTGAAAACATATTTGTCTTGAATGTGATTTTACCGTGGTTGTTCATGCTATTTGCACTAGCTATATTCATATTTCATAGAAGCTTACCGACTGATGGATTATATTACTAGATTTTCGTTATTCAATGAACCATATTGTTACCAATACTTATCTAGAGGCTAATTCACAAGAGTATGGACTTTCTAAAAATTATTTCAATGGAATTGGTTCTCATAGGGATTATCTGGTACTAGATCATCTTCTATAACTTATCTAGTGGGATCAATGTAAATATCCTATTTTTTAAAATATTGTATGTTATTTTCATAATATATGGATATTTTATTTCTATTCAAGGTCACAGTCTTCCCTTAAAAAATACACTTTATTATGTGGATGTGAGTCACACTCTTGAAAAAATCATTTAAATACATTAAAATAAAGTTTACGCTTTGGAGAATTTATAATACCTTTATTAAATAAATAAAATAAACATTAAATAACCATATTTTAAAGAGATAAGAATATTCGGTTGTGAATAAATATTATATTATTCATTAAAAAACATTTGATTCATTATTTTTTCATAACACACAATATATATTTATATAATATTTAATTTTTTACCTGAAAATTTGACTGTTATTGAAAATAATGAAAAAATTCAAACTGTATAAATTCAACATTATGATTCTAAAATAAAAATAAATTTTTTATAAATTTTTTTGAATATATTATTATATTTATGTTTTAAATTATAATTTATATTTACTGATAAATATTGGTTTTCTTGAAAATAATAGTTATTGAGTCCTTAAAAATTAAATTGGATGACATAAATATAATATGATAATTTATATTAAACTAAAATTATTTAATAATAATAATTTTTTAAATAATATATATTTTAAGAATTAATTAATTCATAAAAATAAATTCTTTAATTGAATTTGATTATTTCCATAAAATTAAATTTTTTATTGAATTTAAATCCAAATAATAAATAATGTACGATTAATGGGATTAAAATTTATTCATTATTCAAAAAAATTAATTTGAGTTATTATACATATAATGTCTACATAAATATACCTTAAATACACGAAAAAATTCTCCATGAATAAGGTGTGTGATGTCGATCCTTTCATGGGGTGGTTCAACATACATGGTTTGTGTCATGATCTTCATGAGCATGAACTTCTACTGTAAATAGTTTCTCCCTTGCTTAAGATGATAGATCTCAACATGGTATCAGTGAAGAAAAACTTTTACTAATGTTCTACCCCATGTACACTCTAATATATTCTTTTAATAGGGATGTATCTTACAGATTCAGGCTATCACTTCCTTTTTATATGTCGATTGGAATTGTTAAAATCCCGTATTTATAATAAACATTTGTCATTGTTTTGTAGTTATATGTTCAATTGTAATGATACTTAATGGAATTTTAATTACACTTGGATATAATAAAAAAATATAAATATATGTTTTTTCTATAACTACGTTATATAATGTTAGATTTTTATTGAAAAAGGATAATTTTATTTATCATGGATCAAGTTGTTATATGGTATTAGGTAGGTTACAATTTATTTATGTATTTTATGTATATAAATTTATTGGGTTATGTTTTCGGAGGATCATTGAAGTTGGGAATTTTTTTGGCTTTTATAAAGGTGAACAGTTTCATTACGATTTTTAGAAAACATGTAATACCTTCTTTACAACAGTGAAATATAATAATTAGGAATTGTGTAAGGGAATGGTTAGGCACAATGTATTTCCAAAAAAAATGTATTCTTAATGAAAATCATGATAGTATTATCACAATATCTTATAAATGTTCTATCATGGATTATATAATTGGAAGATCAATCCATCCCACATGTTTTTTGAAGTAGTGGCTCATGCATGAATAGCTCATCATTTTCAAAACATGGTGATGTAATCTTGGACCATGTAAAATTATATCTTTAAATTATGTATCTATCTCAGTTTCCATCCTCGATCCATAGTATACACAATAATATGGATGTAGTCCAAATTATTGTTCATTATAAGGATGTGGAGACTTTTCCTTCCGATCAAAAAGTAGCTCCTAGGAAAATCAAAGAGCATTGGAGGTACAGATTCATTGATATTTCTAATTACTCATAATTTTCAAAGATTTCGTCCCTTCCGTCTCTTGAAATCAGGGTTATAATACATTAAAAGATTTTAACTGAAATTTCATGTTAATGATGAGGATATATAGTTTTTTTATTGAAGGTAACAAGATGTTATCATATTTAAGGAAGTTTCATGATGGTTTTCATATGTTTTTTATGTTATTCCTTTTCACCAACGTATATGATGTTTGTGGCCCCTTTATATATCAAATAATATTTATTAGAACACAAGAAATTTGTTTCAGATTTTAATAATTATTTTATTTGTGTTTTAAAATTTATGTTTGATTCGCGATAGAATATCTCTTCAGTGACGGTTTTGTGAAATTGTGAAAAAATGGAATGATTTGGGTAATGTTATTTTGGTACATGATTTTAAAATTATTATTTTCAAATAATGGATTTCATTTTTATTCAAAGAATCTTTTTTGATTTTTTTTTCAAAAATGTAAATTGATTTTTTAAATGATTGTGCCTATGTTTTGGCAACATGGTTGGAGTATTTTCATTTTAAATGACATGACATTGTTTAAGGGGAGTGTGGAATTGTATAGAGTTTAAATTGTGACCATGTTATTTCTTCATAGATCTATGAGAAACCAGTAATGAGAATAATTTTTTTACTGATGTGTGGATGTGTGGATGTGGGGAGGTGTTGAATGGGTATGATAAATGGATTTAAAAAATGGTATAAAATTCATGATGATTAATTTACATGGAATGATCATTGTTTAGGGATACCTTTTTTGGAATTGATATAAAATATTATATGTTTTTCCTTTAAACTATACCTAAATTTTTTCTAACATGTTATGTACTAATGGAATGATTTGTGATGTAATTGGGGATATCCTAACGAGTTTTACATTCTCCCCTACATAGGAACATAGTTGGATTTTTTTGATGTTATAAATCAATAATTAGGTAAAATCATTCTATCTTAGTTATTTAGGGATGTAATTTAATACATTCAGAATGGATTTTGAGTTGGATATTGGATCATATTTTGAGTTTTTGCTAGATGTGTCTAGTGTATTTGAGAATTTTTTATTTAGTTTCATCTTTGTACTCTGATATATTATTTTTTTATCTCGTTGAGTTGAATTCATTCATACTCAGGCATCATGTTGTTGTATATTGGGTTTTTATTTTTATCTTTTTATTTTATCATCAATGGGAAAATTATCTTTATTTTTTATGTTTCTATTGAAATTTAATTATAGCCATTTACATCTTGTTGATGTCACCTTAGTTCATTATCAAATCTGCATATTATTAATCCAATGTGTGAGGGGTGGAATGATACAAATGGTATCATAATAAGATGATAACTATGGATTTTTTTGTTAGGTCTCCCAAGGACTATTCTGAAATAACATTCCATATGGGATATTTATTACTAGTTCATATAGGTGTATTATTTTATCCTTTTAATTAATCTCATATCATGGAGAACTTTTCCAAAATATATATCATATTTTTTTTAAGAGGAACAATGTTCCCATGTTGATAGTATTGGAATGAGAACAAAAAATTGCTTATCATTTTTTAAAATCACCACATCATGACCTTGGGACTCAGTTGACTATATGTACATATTATAACCATAATAAGGATAGAAAATTTAAGATGATGACACAAAATATAAAATACATGATTAGGTATTGTGTAATGGAATATGATGGGTCATGGGAAGATCACATACGTTTAGTGGAGTTATTAAATAAAAAATTATCATTACTCAATACATATGGATTATTTTGAAAAAATTATATGGTTTCCCATGATATTCCCCACATTGTTTGGTTGTAATAATTGAGATGTTTCTAGTTGGAACAAGCCTTATGTAAAGGACAATAGAGAAAATAGAGTTGATCATAATGATAAATTATTTTTCACTACGTCGTTAAAAATCATATATATATCATCTTTGATGGATGTTTTAATTTTTTGAGACTGGTAATGTGTTATTTAGAATCTATTTAGTGGAAGGGGGTCATCATTTTTTGGAGATGGCAATTTTATATCCTCGATACATAGTCCCTTTTACGATACATAAATTAGTTATTGATGTGGAAAATTAGTGACATTTTTCAACAAATTTCATTTTAGTGCATAATGTGTTTCATGTGACTTGATTTATGTATTATCAACGAAATATTGACCATGTAAATCATTGGGATCACTTTGACATAAATTTGGATTCTATATTGGTTAATGTTCATGTATTGATTCTAGATAGGTAAGATAATGTCTTACATGGAAAAATCATCATTCTAGAGATGGGTTAATGGAAACCAGGACATATTCAAGAAGAAATATGGGTTTGGGAGAAGGTAATAGAACTCCAATTTCCAATACACATGAATTCAATTTTGTTTTTTACACTATGAGGAATAAAATCTAATGGTTGGGATAATGTAACACTGTCAGATTTAGTAAAATTACCATTTATTTATGTATTTTAATTCAATAAAATAATTGGGATATATATAGGGAGGTTTAAGGGGATTTTGCCATATTTTTTAGGGTCTTATAGAGGTTCATGGTTTTACTGTGGTTATTAAAAATAGTGAAACACCACACATGTAACTGTGTAATTGAAATAGTGGGAATTGGGTAAGCACATAGGGATGCACACAGTTTATCCAATCCATTTCGATACCCAAGATAAACTATGTTTGGTTAGGAATATGGGAATAAAATGGTTTATGTGATATTTTCAAACTAATAAATCAAACTATGAGAGTTATGTTTGAATGTAGTTGCCATTAATATTTAGTTTCTGGTTTTCATAATCATGTTCCCAAATCTTAAACATTGGAAAAATAGATGTAAAAAATATGGATCTTACACGATTAACCACGTTAATAGCTCATTTTTCAACTAAATATTCAATTACATGAATTTATATTTTTGTCACAGATTTAGAGAGAATTCCATTACATCTGGGAGATATTCCTAGGCGAATCAAATATCATTGGGCGTCCAAATTCATTGATACATTCTCAATATTATTCATTTTATTTATATCTTGTTTTCATCCCTTTATTTCAATCAATAATAATATCCATTAGTGATATATTAATGATGTGTAATTTAAATCAGGATTTTATATGGTTTTTTGGATTTAATTTAATAATATAAAACGTAATTTTTTATATTTTCATTATGGGGTTATCATGTTTTTTGACATTCTTTGATTTCTCCAATGTTTCTGAGGTTGTTGGATAATATCTCAACTCCTCTTATATAAAATATGGATGTATGATATAAAATTTATTTAATTACATGAATTTAACTGTGAAATATTCGTGTCATTCTTGTTGGAAAACCTCTATAGTGTTGCTTTTCATAAATTATAAAAATATGGTTGGTTTTCATGAAATTTCATGGGATTAATGATTTTAAAGATATGATTTTACCATTTTGGATAATTTTTAATGCATGGAAAAAATATTTGAAGATTTTTTTAAATAATAGTCTTACTGAAATGGAATGGCTTGGGTTTTGGAATACATGGTTGGCATGTGTTCATTATCAATGATGTGAACTTGTGAAAGTGTTTTATACTATTGGGGAACATGGTACTTGATACCTTTTGATGACATGGTAGATCAATGAGAGGAAACTATTGAG
This sequence comes from Viscum album, assembly GCA_963277665.1. NCBI lineage: Eukaryota > Viridiplantae > Streptophyta > Magnoliopsida > Santalales > Viscaceae > Viscum > Viscum album. The sequence continues at coordinate 82,510 of CAUJRU010001772.1, forward strand.
AAATCAATTTTCAAAAGAGCATCAACTTTTGGGAGTGTGGATTAGTATAATGGGTATGAAAAATAGATTAATGAAATAGTTTAGAATGATTGTTTGATTTCATAACATGACAACTATTTTGGTTTGGAATTTTTTTGGGAATTTCTACAAACTACATTAAATTATTCTTTTAAATTATTTATATAAATGTGTTTATATGTTTTATCTAATTATATTGAGTTGGTAGTAATTCGGGAAAGCCCTGTGAGATTTATACTCACCCCCTTCTAGGAAATATTGGTATATTGTTATATGTTTTATATCGAGACATTTATAATGTAATTTTATCTACGTTATTTATTCATTCATCATGATACATTGGGAATGGATTGTTTAGTTAAAAAGTGGAAGTTATTGAGTGTTTTTTTCTTAATGTATTTATTTTCGTAACTTTTTTTATATTTGGATTCTAATATTTAATATGATATACTGTTAGTTTTTCAATTGTAGAGTTTGATCTTTTTTTAATGGAACAATATATAATAGAATATTTGTTTTTTCTTCTAGAATGGATATTTTACCCATAATGGGAAAATCATCTCCAAATTATTTATGAATCCCATGTAATTTATTTTCAACCTTTAATGTCAGTGGGATGTCAAAAAATGAAAATAACACATCATCCTCTTACAAATCCAATAGAGGGAGGGTGGGATATTACACTTATTGGGAAGAAAAATTATTAAAAATTTCATTCATTGAATAATAAACATTATAAAATATTTAATGAAATGCATTGGTATGTTTTAAGGATCCCACTTTTTGTTATGGTCATAGTTTATTATGGTTGTATAATTTTAGTATAATTTTTTTAGAAAAATATTTTACACATCCTCTAATGATAGTGGGGGTGTTATATATTATATTATTAGTGATGATATGTTTAATATATTTCACCTCATAATTCAAGTAACATAATAATCTATAAGAACATATGATATTGATATATGATTTAGAGAAAAAGATAATTATCTAATTAGATGTTTCACCATGGGTAGTATGAATCTTGTTTAATTTAATTTCCTATAATATATCATGATTATGAATCTATTACTAAAAGTTGAACAAGGTGATGGTGAAAATAAAGAACATTTATAATGCAATTATTATTATTTTTCTACTAATTAAAAGGAATAATGTGTTTATGTGGTTAATGTTACATCTAGATTACACATTGTGATGTTAAGGACTGATAAAATTCCAAATATACCAACTATAAGTAGTAATGAAAAATTTGGGTTCATTATAATATCATTTAATATTTAAATTAACTATCAAGTAATATTTTTAGGATGAATAGTATCATTCACAACGACCACAACATATTTTTTGTTGTTTCAGTCCATGCTATCTTCATTTTTATTGGTACTAATGATGTTAATTGATAATAATTTATTATTATTATTTGGAATTTTATGAACTAATTTTTATACCAAAATCATTCCATATACTCTTTTAGATTGATCAAAAAGATAATAGAGTACATAATATATCTATGAAAGGTGAATCAGTTTTCATGGAGAAAAAGGAAATAATGTTATCATATAATTACTCAAGAATGTATTATAGGAGGTTAAAATTTATATGAATTAAAAATATTGTTGATAAATTTTAATCAATAAATTTAAAATCAAGATTAATTAATGATTGAATGGTATTTATATTTAGAGGGGTTTTACTTTGATAAGATATTCTGGAAAGATTTTGATGTGTAATTGACGAATTTTAATACTCCTCCAGTATTCATATTACCATGAACTATAATGGGTATTTGATGTATTTTGATCCATCATGAGATTTTTTTGTATGAATATTCATGAATGGATATATTGTGGTGGAATATGGACAGATATAATTATTTACAAATGATACGAAATTTCCTATGAATGAATATGAGTTGGTGGAAATTGTTCAAAACATAATGAAATGGGGGAATTACTTGTTTGGAAGGTTTTTTGTGGTGTATTCTAATCATACATGGAAAATTAAGTGATCTAAAATGCCATAAATGTTATAGTTTTATTATATTTAGTCTTATTTCTTTTATTTTTCACATACACCTAGTACAGTTAATTTTGAAGAAGGTTCCTTGAATAAAAAGTGAGATGACTTACCCATATCATGAATATAATATAATATAATTTTTCATAATTATATATGAAATACGAATATCAACAAAAACTCCTATAATAAATGTCTATTTTAATTGATTATTATATATTGAACTATAATATTTTACAATATATTGAATATTTTTCTATGAAATACATCACACGTGATTTTATTATATAAAATCATGGGTAATATTCATTTTAATTATCATTGGAATGTAAAAGTTATATATAGAGGAGTCAAAAAAATAAATAATTTTAACCCATATGTGTTATCAATCATAACAACATAATTCATTAAAATAAATTATAATAAAGTAATTGGATTCAAATAAATATTTTAGTGTCAAAAACCTAATTAAATAATATTAAAGTAGCATATTGAGATCGTACCTAATTGAATAATAACTATAGATTACAAACAATAATCACAAAATAAGTATTTGATATATTATTGGAATGATTCACATGATTAAGTATAAAAATTCAAATCTTATTTCATGTACCAATGAAAAACAAATAACAAATATTGTGGATAATGATTATTGTACCATGTTAATACCATTCATAGTTGTCATAGATTGAATCCAATGTTTCATTAAAAAATTCAGGACATATATAATTTATATTTTATATTTTAGGGTTATATAATTTTATGGCCACTTATAACATAATGATGTAAATTTATATATTTACAAGATGGTCATCCAAAATAGTAATAATACCATCATTACATATTTATCTCATCACAAAAAGTCAGATCTTGTAAAATAAAATCAATGGAATCAAAAATAATTATACATAGCTTGAATGTGTATCATGTAGGACCCTGGGACACCCTTAGAGGGGAGGGGTGAATCAGTGTGTCCAATTTTTCTTTTAAACTAATGGATTTTATTACCATGTTGGTAGGAACTAGTTAAACATGTATGATGATTATGAGAAGAAATCCAAAATTCACATGCAAAGAGATGACACATCACTTTTTACTTCGTTCACTACTAAGGGATAATTCCAAGGAGCATACACCAACATGTTGTCAGTCGTACCAAATTCTACTATTTTTCACTAGTTGTGGATTACAAATGTTTTGGAATAGTCAATGTGTCCTAGGATCACTGCCTTTACAACTATTCAGGGATACCCACCGCGTCCCTTAGGTAACTCCCGTTGACTCCCTCTGGATCACTGCTTTTGGTGATTTCCCAGTTAGTTTATAGACCTATGGGTCTCATTAATAGATTAGAATTGAAGTCTTTCCCTCTACATAGCACAAGACTCTCCTTGCATTGGAGACCGGTAATGATGCACCTGAATGCACTGAACCACTGAACTAGAAAATCAGAAACACACAAATAGGTTATACTGAAGATTTCACCCAACACCAACCCAAATGCAAGAAATATATCACTTTTGCATGAAATACATAATTGTTTCATGGAAAATATTACGCGTAACAACCTTATTTATATACAGCATTACACGCAGGACATTTTTTGCGCATTTTGGGCATTTCTTCAAAGTTTTGATCTTTTCGTGCTACCTCATATTTTTTGTGAAATGTATGTGTTTTTCACATAGCTTCACCTTTTTCACACAACCTCAGATTTTTCGTGCATACTGGGCTTTTTCATACAACTCCCTTTACGCAAACATTTTACTCGCATCAGCACTTGGATCATCTCTAAGTCTTCAAATGTACAGAATAAGGGGGGTCACCTCTTATTTATAGGCATTTAGGACCCCCGTTCACAAAACTCCCTGTGACGTGAAAAACCGCTCATTGGGTGCATACTATTTGACATAGGTATTGTTTTTCATGGACATCTCCAGATTTTTCACGCATCCAATGACTTTGCCATTTTTCGACATTCTAATTCTGATACACTACTTATGTGAAAAACCTTGCTACACTATTTCATGCACCACTCTGTTTTTCGTGTGCCATGTTGTTTTCCGTACACTGCGCTGTATTTGGCACACACCGTTGTTTTTCGCGCACACTGATGTCTTCCGCACATGCCGCTGTTTTTCACACATGCAACTGTTTGTCTCGTATGCCACTGTTGTATGCTTGAACTAAATGATCAATTTACTAGCACACATTCTGAACGTACACTGAGTATTGACAACAAAGACAAACAATACTCTAATTGATGCAATGAACTACCATGGTTTTGACAATCTCCCACTTTGGGTTTGTTGGTAATCAGTAAATAAATTCAATAGAGCACCAGCCAGATGAAAACCAAAAAATGCAAGAATCAACACAGCCAACACACTATGTCAATGTGATAAATTCTAAGTGTAGAAAACATGAGGGGAATCTTTAATTGGTATCCCGTGTTTTGGAATTCTCAATTAAGACCAAGAAATTCTATTAAATTTTCCCAGAAGCATTACACTTACAATGTATTCCTTCTAATCCAATCACCGAAATCTCATCGTGAAACCAAACATGTCCTAAATTTATTCCTTCTACCCCATTGTTAATAAACTCAAAGATTGGTATTTTCTCATTGAACATCTCAATAAACCCCCTAAAAAGTATCTGTCCCATAAAATTTCATCATATACAGAAAACGATTAAAAAACAGTTAACATAACTGGGGAGAGGTGTATCTCGTAACCTCCTTATTCACTTAGAGGTGGATGAACATCGAGGTTCAACATATACTACTCAACCACAGTGGCTGATAGTGGCTTGGTTAGGATATCAACCACTTTCTCATCAGTTCCCACATGATCTATTTTAATCACGCATTGCTCGCCTTTTTCATGGATAAAGTGATACCTGATTTCAATATGTTTGGTACGAGAATGATGAACATGATTCTTCGAAAGATCAATTGCACTATTGTTATCATAGTAAATTACCATTGGATTGTTCAACTCATCACCAATATCTGTCAGTTTTTGCTTCATCCATAGTAGTTGACTGCATGCCTATGTGGCAGAGACTTGCTCATCTTTAGCAGTACTAAGAGAAGTACTTTCTAGTTTCTTGGTCAACTATCCAACACATGTATTCCCAATATATAATGCTCCACCACTGGAGGACTTTCTGTCCACTAAATCACCACCCCATTCTCCATCAGAAAATGATGATAATTCACTATCCCTTCAAGAAGAAAAGTATAAGCCACAATTGTGAGTACCTTGAATATAACTCAGGATTCTTTTTTCTACTGCCATATGTTCCTCCTTTGGATTACTCTGAAAGCGGGCTGCTGACATGTTGCAAAGACAATATCTGGCTGTGTCGCTTTCAGGTACAGTAGTCTCCCAATGATCATCTTGTACATGATGGGGTCCACTGATGTCCTATCTTCATGATTTCCATGTCTGGTTCCAACTGCAATCAGAGTTGATATTGGTTTGGAGTCTTTCATATTAAACTTTTTTAGCAGCTCTCTTTCATACTTTTCCTGATAAATGAAAGTATATTCCTTCTTTTGAATCACATATAGCCCCATGAAATATGTGTGCTCCCCAATCATAGTCATTTCAAATTCTGATTTCATGTGATTGGAAATTGCATCCACTAATTTCTGCCAACTACCGCCAAAAATAATGTCATTAACATAGACTAGAACCATAAACTGATCTTTTGGAGAATTCATCACATATAGATTTTGATCTACTGATCCTATTTAGAATTCCAGCTTTTTGACATAAGAGTCCATCCGGGAATACAATGATCGTGGTGCCTTCTTCAAACCATATAGATATTTAATTAGTTTGAAAACCATTGTTTCATCAGTACCAAGATGAAAACCCGTTTATTGTTCAATATAGACTTCTTCTTCAAGTACACCATTCATGAATACTGTCTTGACATCCATTTGATATACTTTATATCCCTTTTGGAGTTCCATGGCAAGGAAAAGCCGGATTGACTCCAGTATTGCCACTGGAGCCTAGGATTTTTCAACATCAACACCTTCAATCTGGGAGTATCCTTTCATACCAGTCGTTCCTTGTTTCTAATAACACTTCCATGTTCACAAAACTTGTTCTTGAAGATCAATTTTTTACCAATTATATTATGACCTTTGAGTATGTAGACAAGATCCCATGTCTGATTCATGGCAATCTGATCTAATTCTTTATTCATGGCTTTCAACCAAAATTCATCCTTTGCAGCTTCTTCAAATGTGGATGGCTCGAAAACTGACAGAAATGCATATTGTGTGTTATTCCTCACCGTCCATGTTTCCGTGGGTGCACTCCTATCCCCAATTATGTTAGATAGATCAATTTCAGCTATTTTACTTCTCATGTGAGGTTCAATTTCATTCTCTCCAACCAAGGTTTCTTCATAAGATTCTTCTTCATAGTCAACATCATGATGTGACTACTGAGTGTTTTGTACACCTTTCTCTATTTCTATATTTTTATTTTCTCCACGTTCACTTTCTTCCACACTTTCTATCACATCATCATATAAAATCATTGAGTTTTCTCTCCAATAATCATCACATCACTTATTTCCACAATCTATCCAAATAATTTGTTGAAACACATGTAGTATTTGATATTCATTTAGTATCTAAGGAAAATTCCATCATTTTCATTATCTCCATACTTCCCTTGATTTTCGTCTTTGTTACTGATGAAGCATTTACTTCCAAAAACATTGAAATATTTTAAAGAGGGCTTCCTTCCGTGCCACAATTCATAAGGTGTCTTGGTCTCACCCATATGAAGTCATGTTTGATTTGAATATACAATGAATCTTGAACAGCCTCTTTCCTGTAATTTCATGGAATATGACTCTCTATCAGCAAAGTCTCTGCTAGGGTTTTCACCTGTTAATTCCTACGTTCAACATCTCCATTTTTTTGTGGAGTTCTCACTACTGCTACCTCATGTTGTCTCCCTTGTTTCTCTATATATATTTCTAATTCAATGGACATATATTCCCATATATTGTCAAATCACATTATTAAATTGTTCTTCCAGTATCATTCGCTGCAATTCGACGATATGATTACATGATGTCAAGTAATTTTCATTTCCTATGTATAAACATTACACATTCCCATCTACTGTAATCAGCTATGAAAATGGAAAAGTACCTTTATCCGTATGTTTCGGCAACATTTATCGGCCCACATACGTCTGTATGACTGAGATCAAGAACATTAGATGCCCTTTTCTTCTTTGGCCGATATGAACTGTAGACCAACTTCCCACGAATTCCAGCATCACAAGACTTTTCATGTTCACACTTCAGGTTTGTAATGTCCATGAAAATATTTAGTTTTGATATTTTAACCATCTCTTGTTGATTTATGTGCCTTAGTCTTTAATTCCACAAGTTGTTTTCTTCTTCAATAGTTATATAACAGATGTTTTCTTTGCTATCAACCTGATAGAGGTTTCCTTCTGTTCTACATCCTTCCATAAGTGAATTTTCTATCATTCCATTTATAGAGCATCCTTTCTAATAGAAATTGACAATAATCCCCGAGTTATAGAGTTGACTCACACTGAGGTGATTTTGTTGTAGACCATACACATAAATAACTTTAGTCTTCTTCAACTCTCTATTGGTGAGAGCAATATTGCCAATGCTTTTAATCATCAAAGAACCATCATTACCAAACATCACTATTCCATCAACCTTCTTTTTAATTTTCTTCAAAAGTTCAGAACTTCCTATCATATGTGAAGATAATCCACTGTCAAGAATCTTGGTGGTGGTGATATTTGCGGCTTTGAAGTCTACATCTGTAGGATTGGATTTCTCGATCTTCTTCTTTTTGTTCCAAGTGATATTGTATTGAGTATAAGATATTGATGTAATTATAATTATATCTTCCACATAATCAGATTCTTCATACCCATAATCTTCTTCTAGTGGATAAAACATTTTTGTGAGATCAACGCCATCAAGAGATTGAAAATTGACCAGTCTCTGATAATTGTATGAATTTATCCTATTGAATCTTTTCCTGCAATACATAGCATTATGGCCAATGTTATAAAAATGAAAATAGTATCCATATACACTATTTCTTCTATATGATAGAGGATATGATTTTAGTCTCTTTTGTCGATGTCTCATATCTTCCCCACTCAAGTAGCTCCTTGCCTCTTTGCAATATGACATGGAATGGCCCAGATAGCCACAAAACTGACACTTCATGAGAGGAAATGTATTCACATTTTAATTTCTACTCATGCCCTCTTCCTTGGGAGAATAGTTTAACAACTTGTCATTTCTGAATGTTTGAGGATAATTTTCAGTTCTTATTTTAGATCGGATTGAGGATTTCCTCTTTAGCACTTTAGGCAATGTTTTAACATGTCCAACTTTCATCTTGTCTTTCTTTTGGCTCTCTTCACTTTTACCAGTTGATGTCTCAGCATCACAACCAATTCCACACTTTCCAATTGAATAGGGTCATTGATCAATCAATATTTTTCCAACACGATCTGAACCACACTTGGCACTTTTCAGTAATTCTGCATCTGAGAATCTTCCAAAATAAATTTTATTCTTACCTTCATTTGTGGTTGATTGGCATTCAATTTTACTCCTATGTGTAACCACTTCTTTCTCAAGACCCTCAATAGTCTTGGACTTCTCTTCCAGTCTCGATGAAAAGTCATTAATGACCTTTTATTATTCTTAAATTTTAAGCATTAGTTTCACAACATCATCAATTCTTTCAAGTATTTAAGACTAAAATCTCGTTAGTTATTCTAGTCATTCAATTTCTACATCAAGCTCATCAACATATTCTGATGATTCTTCCACCATTTCCTTCCACTAATTTCATCTCTTATATTTATTCTCAGTCCAGGAAAATTAATCCTTAATTTGAAACTTTGGATCACCATTAAGAGTAATCTGATTATCTATGACTTTATTGATATAAGGTTCTGACTTTTCAATGGTATCCATCATTGAAGTGTGGTTTCCTGTTTTAAATTCTGGTTCTTCAATTTCAAATAATTCAGTATCATCATCTTCCTCTTCACAGACAAAACTCTTCTTCTGTATTTTCTTTCCAGATCTTAAGTCTCCCTTTTGAAAAATATTTTTGAAGGCTCTACTATATCCCATGCATCACTCTCATCATCATCAATCCCTCTTTGGCACTGAGAGGTAATGTACCCAGTCTTCCATAACGAATACCTACTAGAGGTATCTTACCTTTAAAATTACCTTTTCCATTATTTATCTTCTCGGTGATTAGAGGATTAATTTATTTTTATTCATCATCTTCACCACCACTATCTTCTAAAATATTCAGTTTTTCCATGGCTTTGATTGCCATTTCCTTGTTGACACGATTTGTAGCATCTTCAGGTTTGAGTCTCATCTCATATTCCACTAAACTACTTAAAAGATCATCCATAGATAGTTTAGATAGATATCTTTCTTCAAGGGATCATACTTATTCATCATACATATGTGGATGTTTTCTTAAGATTTTATTGACGATATCAATGTCTTTGATTTCCTCTCCAAGACCTCAAATTTCTCCCACTACTTTAGTAATTTGATTGAAGAACGAATCTGCATTCTCTTTAGGATGCATCTTTATATCGTTAAACCTATTATGTAAGACTTTATGTTTTTACTCCTTCACTTTGTTGTCTTATTCATAAATGTTTTAAAGTTTATCCCACATAGACTTTTCTGAGGTGAAAATCATCACCATTAAGTAGATCTGATCTAAAAGATCCATAGTGATAGCATTCTAAGCTTTAGCATCTGCGTCAAAAACTTTCATGTCTATATAATTCATAGCAAGCCCTATTGAATTAGTAACTTGTTTTTCTTGAACAGTATCAAAGAGAACGTCCATTCCAAGGGTTCTTAAATGAGATTTTATTCTATTCTTACAAATCTGAAAATTAATTCCATCAAAGAGAGGTATTCCCATAGCAGTAGCTACATTCTCCATGATGAAAAAGGATAGATCTAACACCAGAGAACCTCCCTCTGATACCACTTGTAGGACCCCAGGACACTCTGAGAGGGGAGGGGTGAATCAGGGTGTCAACGTTTTCTTTTAAACTGATAGATCTTGTTCCCACGTTGGTAGGAACTAGTTACACCTGTATGATGGATATGAGAAGCAATCAAACATTCACATGCTATGAGATGAAATAGATCTTTTTTACTCGGTTCACCACTAATGGCTACATTCAAATATCATACACTGACAGGTTGTCAGTCATACCAAATTTTAGTATTCTTTACTAGTTGTGGATTACAATGGTTTGGGAACAGTCACTCTATCCGAGACTCCCTACCCTTACAACTATTTAGGGATAGCCCACAACGTCCCTTGGGTAACTCCCGTTGACTCCCCCCGGCTCCCTTATTTTGGTGAAGTCTCAGTAAGTTTATATACGTGAGAGTCTCTTCAATATATTTTAATTGAAGTCTTTTCCTTTGCTTGGCACAGGAAACTTCTTGCATCGAAGACCAGTAATGATGCACATAAATACACTGAACCACTGAACTAGATAATCAGAAACATGCAAATAGATTATACTGAAGATTTCAAACAACAAAGACACTTTGTGTGAAATATCTCACTTCTGCATGAAAGATGAATTGGTGATGATCATATTGTTATAAAATCCAATGATATTTGAATTTTAACCCATATATGAATCAATTACATTTCCACTTCCATTTCCAAGAAATGAAACATGAATATATTTTATAATAAAACAACACAATATAGACTTTATCAATTATTTATGATAATATATTTTACAAAATCATATCCATATAATATGGTATAGATTTTTTTATAATATATATTTTGATTAATATAATTGAAAATGTTTAGCCTATACTAAATTTGATTTAATCAATAACACTTCGTCTCTAGAAACATAGAACTAATGCTTAATTATTGTATTAGTAGATGATAAAATAGATCACATTAACAAATAGCAATTATTATATCAGACACTGTAAGCTAGATACATAATTTATTCCCATATTAATATGGAAATATAATATAAAAATATCATAATAATCATTATTTTTACCATATAATCATTCCTAAAATCCTTCTTTATGTTACATGGAATGGAAAACAAATTAAAGGTGAGCTCATATGTTCTATACGTGTTACATACTTTGAATGCTATCATGATTAAATAAGTCATAATAAATAAGTTAGAGTGGAAAATAAAAAAAATATGATACTAATCCAATAATTAAATCTTAATATGTATCCATGGTTAGTACCAACATAGCAATCACACGGATAATGGAAACAACATCCCCAATAAATGAAATTCATAAATAATGATATTCAAGATTGTTCGATTATCAGCTCTCAAACAAGATAACATAAATATTATTATTGATTACTCATAATGAAGAAATCATTATTAATAAATGTATAACTATAAACCATATACCCCTATATTATATCATGTATACAATCTTGTCTCATCATTCCACTCAATGCATCAATGTTCTATCAATAAAATGTTCTCACACCCCATTTTCACTTCCAATGTAATCCACTTGTTATTATTCATGAATACATATATTCATTAATATTCAATATAAATTATATTTTATTATTATATATTCTGATATATGTAAAATTCTGCAAATAAATAATACAAAACAACAAGACAACAAAAAATGAGACTTAACTAAAAAATGAAAAATACAATACTAGTAAATAAAGACTATTGATTCATTGTAAAATATGACTACATAATAAAGAAAATACTTGTTGAAATGATATTAGGATCAATGCGTTAGAAAACAATGTTCACATAATTTCATGTTTGAATATATTATTATGTCTCTTTTATAAATCCAAATAATTATTTTAAGAAAAAATAACATATTTTAATTTTATTTTATAAAAAAGTAAACAAAATAATGTCCTACGAAATATATTTAATCAAAATCAATATTAATTCATTTTATTTATGATACAATGAAATTTTTAGCAATGATAAATGTAAAGGATATTCATTTGGTGTTTGAAAAAAAAATTAAATCCAAATCATTTGAAAAGAAAAACTCACTCTAAAAAAGAAAGTAATATTTTTTTAAAATTATTATTGAAAATATAATATAGGAAAAACAAACATTAATTATTTTTAAAAATTAAAATTTTTTTGAAAAAATTTAATTGAATAATTTACATGGAAATGTAGTTAAGGTACTGGTGGAGAGGTAATGAAACCTATTATAATTGATTTTTGTCAGGGTATCATGAATCAATGACCCATTTTTTCATTAGGTGTTATTTCATTGGAGGGTTACTGTAACACCTTGAAAAATAATAAGAAATATATATTTTTTATGTGTTATGTTATACAAAACACAAAACAAATCATTTACTACACACAACACTCGTTTGGCTTATGTTACAGGCAAGAGCATCCTTCCTCGATAGGTTGCGTTTTACGCAATACTGAGTTTCCCTAAAAAATGATATATTATTATAATATTATGGACTACCTGTTATGAATAGTATTAATTGAATTTTGAATTTTATCACATTATAATTTTTCTTACACATTTTCTAGAATGTGGTATGAAAAAAATCATGTTTTTTGATAAAAGATGTATTTTTTAAAAAATGCAGTTTTACTGCCTTTTTATGGCACACCCATTTTAAATTTAATTTTGGACAAGTTTATAATTTCAATTTTACCAAAAAAAAACCTTCTTCTTTTGAATCAGGATATAAAAAAATACATTGGATAATTTTTTGATACTTTTCTGATAACTTTCATATTTTTATGAATATTAAAAATACGCTAAATGTTTCTTAAAAAACTTATTTCATAAAGATATATATGGTTACAAGATAAATTTTAATGGTTTTAAATTATAAATAGGATAAATTTTTACCATTTAATATAATTTATGTCATTTCAAATAATTTCAGATTGAATTCTTAGGTAAAAACATTTCAATCTTTGACAAAGTTTTAACTTTTAAAACCCATTTTCTTAACAATGTGATTAATTTTAAATTAATTACTACAAATTAGTTGTTTTGAATTTTGAAAAATGGATTCCATATTAGGATTAAGTGGGTATAAATTATGTTAATATGTTGATTTTTATTTTTTTGACAATATGAATTGTAACTATGGTAATTTTTATTTACTACAGTTAAAGGTAAATCTGGTAATTATGGGTAAAAATAAGATTATAAAATTACCCTACCACATGCCAAAATTCAAATGCATGAATAAAAGTAGACCCATATCACCAAAGGGTCAGAATATATTGGTTTCATGGAATTTTGACCATGAAAATTATATAATTATTATTTAAACCAATGAAAGTGACAACATGTCACTCTCTTATATTTTATAAGTGTAATAATTTTATTTTAGTGATAAACTTCATAAAACATAAAATATAAAAACTCTACAGAAATCTAATAAATTTATCTACCTTATGAGAATTTATTTTGAAATTTTATATATTTAATAAATATCATTAATGATGACCCAATAGTAATGTAGAAATTATTTTATTGGTTGAAATATCAAATAAATGGTTTTAAAAAATTATTTAAATAAATATTATATTAACTAATTAATGTTATCCACAAACTTTATAGATGAATATGACATATTAGGAATCTATTAAATATTTTGGGTTGAATATATTCCCTGTGGAGTTTATTTAAATGCAAATAAATGAATAGTGTCACAATTGACACTATTGTTATTTTAAAAAAATAACATATTATAAAATATTATAAAAATCACAAAAATATTTAAACACTATAAACTGAAATTTATATGGTAAAAAAGGTCATGAATTATCCAATTATAGACAATTCAATCCACACAAGTCATTATTTATTAAAATTTAGAATTTAGAATATTATTACAACACATAAAATTAAATAGATTAAATAAGGATAAATCCTGTTGGTGAGGATTAAAATAAATTCACAACATGCTTAAATTTTATTTTTTGAGGATATAATAACAATATCTAACCTCGTCATCGAATTGAGTCATTTTGGGAGGTTTTCATGTGGGGTTTGAATTTATTATAAATTAATATTTTTTATGTTTCCAAAGGTGACCCTCTCCACCCGTATAAAAAGGCACCTCTTCCCTCTCCTCCTCACAACATTTTGAGCTTTCACACTCGGCCAAACCCTATCCATTTGTCCTCTCCATTTCCATAGAAATATACTAGTGGTCCTGGTTTTCTTTAAAGACCATCTTTAGTGCCGCAAGAGGAGGTTTAGAAGAGGCGCGTCGAAGAAGAGGTAAAATCCTTTACCAATTCATTCAAATTTATTTCATCATATACTTACTATTATTTATTTGTTTCATTAAATAGTAATAACATCAGTATAAAAAATATACTAATATGTTATTATAAATATGAAACAACCCTATTTCACCTTTATCCATCATACGGAAAGAGAAATCACCGATCATGCTACGTATGGAAATCGTCTCCAGACCGTTGTGTAATCTGTTTTCCACCACAACCTTTCTAGTATTTATGATTTGAATAAAGTTCATGTAATTTAGTTAAGATGACGAATAAATTATAATTTTCTTCTACATTAATGGTATATAATGTGGTTAGTTTTTTTAGAAATTATTGTAAATTCATATTATTTATTTATAATTATCTTTAATCCCAAAAAGGAAATACATTAAACCATATTTTTTAATTTTCTAATTCCAAAAAATATCCATGATATTCAAAAATTATATGTGAAACATGAACATTCATTATTTTATTGTTGAATATACATTATTTTATTTTTCAATTGAGGATAAAATAATCTGTTCAATGGGGAAGTCAATTAAAAAATAACTTTTATGGAATTAAATTTTTTTACCCTCTTTAATACTTAGAGTCTATAAAAAATATATATTATAAGAAGATTTAATCATTATAAACGAATTTATTTTGTGAATTTAATATTACAATTTTTGGTAAATGTATTGAATTGGGTATGTGAATCATATATTATGATATAACATCACATTGTTTTTAATTTATACAGGGTAATTTTAAAAATATTACACTATTGTGTTACAGAAATTTTTATCATAAATGTATATATTTTCTACATGATTTATTAGAGAAATATTTCTCTATAAAATAAAAAAATGTTAAATATTAATGTATACATGAATAAAAAATAAATAAAACTTGAATAAAATTTAGGTGGACAATGATTAATAATTGATATTTCGTTCCATTATGGTTACATTATGAACACATGAGGATCAAAGGTGATATGGTGATGATATTTATTCAAATTAAATGTTATTAAGGGGGTTTTCTACTTTTTTTATAGTATATTAATTATAAAATTTGACATAATTATTATATTAACAAACAATCATCCCACATTAATAAATTCTTATATCAAACTGACCTTCCCTCAATAATCCTAAACAATTATTTGAACACCATTTCAGTACTACACTTTCCTCCACAAGTACATATTTTTGAATCATAATAAACATATTTAAGATCACATATATTCCTTGGAAAAAAAATAAATCATATTAAATATTTTTTATAGTGGAGAGGGAAACATTTCCATACAGATAACTCATGTAATTGT
The DNA here is from genome assembly GCA_963277665.1 of Viscum album. Classification (NCBI taxonomy): domain Eukaryota; kingdom Viridiplantae; phylum Streptophyta; class Magnoliopsida; order Santalales; family Viscaceae; genus Viscum; species Viscum album. The sequence continues at coordinate 98,245 of CAUJRU010001772.1, forward strand.
TTGGTTATGATTATAATGACGAACGGATTTATGAAATGATTTGGAAAATATATATTGACATATAAATTTGGAATAATTAATTTTAAATTAATAAATAATTTCTTTTATTTCTTTAGGTATCAAATATATGTAGGAGTTATTATTTTTTGAATTCATTGTATTTAAAATAAGGGAAATGGTTTAATTATTGAGGAATTCTAAAATATAATAAGTTTATTTTTTATCATATTCTACTCATTTTAAATCCTCTATTTTTTATTTTCATAGGTTTGATTTATTTTTATAATGAATTATTCATTTCAATAGATTTTGTAAATATTTTTTTAAATTAACATAATTTCATACATAAAATAATTTATAGACTTTTGTAATTATATTAATGCTAACAATTCTTAATATATGTTATTATCTAGGTATTCATGTTAATTTAGAAACCATACATATAGTTCGACAAATATATAAGAGTGTTGTGGTTGTTTCTGAGGAGAATTAGAAAATGTTTTAAATAGAATAGGATGTATGTGAGTAAAAATTTTGTATTTATGTGTTCATAAATGATACATAAGAGAAATTGGTTAATTATTAAGATCCCTTTGGCAATATTTATGATTAATCTATCTATATAATGAAATAAATTTTGTTTTTTAATTATTCTGATGTGATGATATTTCATGTGATACAAAGGGTTTTATTTTCATACATGAAGGTTTTATTGATGAAAATAAGATTTATAATATGTTCTAGGTTTTAATTTTGATACAAAAATATTGGTAATATAAAACAGAGATACTAATTACCTAACAATATGTATCTCTACCTAATAAATGTTCAGTTAAATGAGATGATAATATGGTAGGTCCATTTAATTTTTGAAGGGGAATATAATGGATATGTGTATTTCAAAATTAAAATATATCATTGAAATTTGAGAAATAAAAGTATTCAATCTAAAAAAAGTGTATTTTTTAGTTGAAATCATCACAATAATATGTTTAAAATATTATAAAGTGTTAAAGATTGAATAAACCATTGAGAGTGTAAGGGTTTAATTTGTCCTATAGATTCATTTTTTTCATCCAACCTCAATAAAAAATTATGACCAGTGTCCTTTATTATTATGTCACACATCCTTAGATAGATATCATAATAATTTGCGATAGATTAAAATGAAATTTTTATAAGGTTATGCCTCAATATTTTATACTAAACCATTTAATATTTTTTTCATGTTCTGAGACTCTGACTTCAATCATAAATAATTATGATTAATAGAACAATATTTCTCCGCAAAACCTTTATAGAAAATCTGGAAAAATACATTGTTCATAATTGTATACATTGGTAACCAAATAGTGGTTTAATTATACATGATCCAACTAGTTGAGGATATATCTTGATAACCCTTTATCCGTTTATTTATGGGGTTATTATTGTATAAATTGAAAGTTCATTAATGGTCATATAAACCATTATTTAACATGGAATTTTATTTTTCTATTTACTCATTCATTATATAAATTAAACTTCTTATTTCTCTACAATGTACTTAAATTGATTCTTTATTATCACGTTAAATTATATATATGAATTACATTAATTATTATCTATCGTCATTGATGAAAAATGATTTATTTTATGTCATCAATTTCTCCTCTTTTGAGGCTTGGATGACATTTGCATAACAGTAATATCAGGGTGTCCTTATTTTTTAAGTGGATGTGTTTATTCACAAAATTAATAATACCAAGGTATTATATAAATTCGAAATAATAATTTATTATCAATGAAGTGTTTTATAGTCAAAGATGAAAACATAAATATTTTTTCCAATTTAAATTTTTTAAACCATTAAAAACTCATTAACATCTCAAAGCATTTATTATATTTGGTTTATATTTCTATATTAAAATTGATCACAATAAATTCTCACATACCAGGTTATTTGTTTCATCAAAAACCTTCTAATGAAAAGCATTTGCATCCTACCTTAAATTTAGATAACATTAGTAACATTAAAATATTTTAATTCTCCAACCATGTGTTATTTGATCAATGAATCAAGACATTCCACTATTAGATATAATTTAGAATTCCTCTCCTCCCACATATTAGGAATCATGATACAATTAATAGTAGTAATGTTTGAATCCATGAATTCCAGTCCATAATAATATATATTCTATTCTATTTTTTAGAATAATATTATAATTGAAATTTTTGATAATCATTATCGATCTCAAAATTTTCAAATAAATTTCTTTTGGAAAATAATATGTGAATGCTTTTGAAAAAATCATCAATTTTCTAATTTTCAACCAATAAATAATATTTCATATAAATTTAAACTCTTTACGACGTATTTGAATTTCAAATTGAGTTATTGTAACTCAATGGATATGACTATATACACCAAAAATAAAATACCTTATGAAATTTTCAAACACATATGATTATGTGTAAATATTTTACAATTATTCAAAAAGTCTAATGAGATTTTTGAAATGATTTACACACTAAATTTTTATCATAAGTTGGTTATATGTGATGTTTTACACTCTGATGAAATACTCAACATGAAGAACTATAGATTCTTAGATTTCTCCTCATAGTTTTACAAAAGATATAATTGTCCTCTGAATCTTCCATAAAAGAGTTACGTGGTATAATAATTTTTTATTTTAATCTGCCTTTGTAATTATTATCTACACCAACACATAGTGTTTCAAACTCAATACATATAAATTTTTTTGTATATAAATTTTATAACTCACACATATCTATTTATAATAATATAATTTCAAATCTTGGATATCTCAATCACTCAAAACATCATTCAATGTATATTTCATTAATCAATATATTATTTGACATCAAAGATAGTTAATAGTTTATAAATAATATTTAATCAATACACAAAACAAAATATTATTTTAATCACATTATAAACCATTAGATATAGTTTCTCTTTAAATAAAATGATTCTTTAACATGTATAATGTCATAAAAATTGTCAATTGTGAACTGATACTAGTATAATTTATTTCCCATAATATGATTATATAGATTATGTATTGTTCATGAAGATCAATCTAAGATTATTCTAAAATAAGAAATAATGGAATTAATTGAACATATTTCCTATTATATATTATATATGTGAAAAAACTCACATATTCATAACAAATATGGATTTTTCTATGATAGTATATTTTTTCATTATTGCCGAAAAATGAAAACCAAACAAGGGACATTAAGTCTCAAACCTACTTTTAGTACAAAAAAACCATTTTATAAATATATTTTTATTTTTAATATCCCATTATTAACAATAGAATTCATGGATGGAAAATTGTGGTATTTAATATAACATTATTACTTAATCTTCAACATTTCAAAACATCTTCTTAACAAAATTTTATTAAAAGATGTAGGATTGTAATGTTTTATAATATATAGAGGTCCCCAAGGAATCCTGAAAAATAATATGTCATCACATCAAATCCCACTCTATTTTGGATAATATTAGTATTAAATAGAAGTGAAAAATACTAAACATCAAAAATACATAATTATATTTTCGGTATATGATTACTTTTTATATTTATACATACAGTGGTTTGAAATCATGTTATTATATGAAAAATATTAAAATACTAATCACCAATAAATTATTTAGAATAGTTCATGTGATATATATATATAGATCTCACTTTTAATATAAATATACCCATTCTATTGGTCATATAATTTTAAAATACTATAATTTATATTTTTAAATATTTTAATAATATTTTCATTAAATTTTTAATTTGAAAGGTTCAAAAATAGGGATTTATACATATTATTCATTGAAATATTCGGCCTAATTCATTCTTCACATTAAGATATGAACTCCATTTTTCATCATAAAATTTATTATTTTAAATGATCAAAATTTATTCTTATTAAAAATACTATAAAAATAATCCACCTAATCCCTTATTATTTCTCCTTTAATTCTCTTCACATTTCAATAATATTTAACTATGACAAGGATTTCATGTACATTAATGATCGAAGTACATTTTAGAGATTACTGCAAAAAATAAATTTCCAGTTCATCTAATATTAGTTTCAGAGGGGTAATTCTTGTTTCGTTTCCTGAATTGTAAATAAAAATTCGACATAGTCCTTATCAAAATATTTATCTCATATGACATTTCTCTTGGTGGAATACGATTCTTTACAACATCCAATAATGCATAATGACCCAGTAGTGCTTAATGTATGTCTTTTAATCATTAGTTTTATCCATGGTACTATATCTTAAAGTTAGTATTAGTGTTACTAAATTGGATTAATAATCTCCACATCTCATTATAAAATATTGGGACATCTTCTTTAGAAAAACTCAGATGAAATTTTGGATCTTCTTCCATTAAAATAACATTATTTCAAGTAGCAATTGAATATTATTATTATTTTTCCAATATATTATACATGTCTAACTATTTGTATCAAATATTTATAAACATGATTAAAACAAAATGAGTTTCTATGTAGTTTCCACATGGTTTATTTAGGTCATTTTTGACCTTTCCTAAAAAATATTAACATCTCATCATTTAGAATTCCAAAAACTAAACCAATCCATTTCTATCTCTCTCATTGATAGATTCCATTTTTTATCTCAATATCATTTTTTAACATTAATTTTCATGGATTGTTCGTAATTATAGATGATGTTTTACATTCATAAAAATAAAAAAACAAAATTAGTAATTGATTTCATTAATATAATTCATCTATAACATATCATGGGTATTTTTACAACCTTTCAATTTTTTTAAAACACAATTATTCAAATTATTTTCTTCCATGGTTGATAATTCTCCTTTTATGACCAAATTCTTTTAGTTTTTTATGTAATCCTATAATTAAATTTCTTGTATATGTTTGATAGAAGCTATCACTCAATATATATATATATGATCTTACATGTTTTATTAGTATTGAAATCCTAAAAAACTCAAATTTGATAAAATATGATATATTCATATTTTTCTATGATATCATCATCATATAAGTATAGTTTCAATTTCATCACCTCTTCTATACCTTAACCGAGTCATTATATTGATCCCTGTAGTTGAAATGTTGTCGTAAAAGACCTTAATTGTTTTCCAAGCCTCTAATTAAATCATTAATTTAAATTTAAAATATCTCTTATTTCATTTATATGTTGTCTAAATTAAATTGATAAAATTATATTTTTAAGAAGTTGTACTGCAATTTTAGGTTTTTCAAGGTGATTGAATTATAGGATATTCTAACATCCATGCTTGATGTGGTGGTTTTTTTTTGAATTTTAATTCAAAAAAAATTGATATATTTATATTTAATACATTACCTGGTAAATACGATTAAATATGTAAAAAAATTATTAATATGAAAATTTGTTACATAATTATTAATTCATATAACTAATTAATAAGTGGATTATTTAATTCTATTATTACAAATTATTGGTATCTATAATAATTTATACTCTTAATATAATCTTATGGGGCCATATATCTCTCTTAATTTTTTGGGAAGTTACAGTTCTTATTGTTTCCAAATTTCTCAATTTTACATTATTTTTAATACAAATATTATAGAGGGATAACTTCTTATCCTTAGTGGATCACTGTTTTTTCCCCCAACCAATTTTTATACTTTTTATCCAAACATCATAAAATTTAATTATATACTATGTGGATTTATCATGAAATCTTAGACACTATTAATTAACCCCTATCCAATAATTCAAGACATTGACTAAGGTATTATAAATTTTTTATATACCTCAGACAATTTTCCAATGTTTTTCCTAGTAACATGTTTTTCAAAGTATCATTATTTTGACTCAATTTTAATTAAAAAAACATAATTATTGAATACTAATAGTTATATTTACATTTTATCAATACTTTTTGTGAGATTTTTGAATATTTATAATTTATTTAATAAATTTTTCTTCATTTAATTATAATATTCTTCTATATGTGTATTTACATCAGGAATTAATATGATAAAACCAGATATCTATGTCACAAAATCAATGAGAACATATTTCAATTTTTTATAAAAAATAGAGAGGAGGTCTTGTAAATTCATGATAGACTATTCTTATACATACAAAAAACATATTGATTATCCAAGATTCAATGTACAACATCTATCTAACTTGATAAAAGAACAATTAATACTTTTACTACAAACAACTTATTATTTATCAATTTTTTAAGGATTTCATAACAACATTGAAAATAATCTTTAATATGATTCTCTTTTTCACTAAACAAACCATATAATATTTGAAATTAATTTTTAATTATTTATCCTTCTATGGAAAATATAAATTTTAATTAAAACAAAGAATTATATACCTAAGATAAAAAATTGGGTCAGAATATTAAATCAAATCATATAGAGCAATAATTATATTTTATAACACATATGGTTACATAGATCAAATAGATAACTCCCATAGATTATGGGTAAAATATTGAAACTTTTTATTCATTTTATTTTATCATTAAATCAAATTAAAAACTTATAGTCATAAAATGATATGTTTTATATACTGTCCCATATCCTTCAAAAATTGATATTTGTTTTCATAGTATTGTCTGTGGAAAAACCAAAGAGTTCTAAATTATAGAATCCTAAGGGACTCACCATTAACTATAATAACCACACAATCCCATTTAAAATTAATATAATAGTATTTATACAAGACCACTTCTCCTTGGAAGAAGAAGGATAAATTTTATTGATGATAACATGATTTAAAATATAGTTAAATTTATATTGAGATTTTATTATAAAGGTTTATATTATAATTCTGGTTGATTGGATTTTATAGAGATAAAGTAAATTCTTGTTGGTATACTATGTATTTATTGGAAAAGTGGGTTATACTAAAGGTAGTAGTTACGATGGATATGATTGATTGGATTTTCATGAAATAATGTCTTGAATCAAAATCAATCAATTCAACCTGAGTAAAAAAAATTTAGTTTAACAATGATAAATGTGGTATCTGTGATAAAAAATTCAAAAACTAATGATTTTAATTCTATATTACATAGAGAAAATAACTATGATGTATAATGATAGAAAACTCAAAATAAAATAAAGAAGATAAAAATAATGTTATTGAAGCGTATCCAGAAAGAATGCATAAAATTAATCAATTCAGAATAAATATTTATAAATAATGGATAACACTAAATTTAATTTTATATCTCATGTAATTACTGTTAATTTAGATGATATGGTTGAAAACATTAATATGTCTCCAATAATATATGAATTATAATTATATGTTCATTATTGTAGAATATGTGAAATGGAAGGGTAGGTAATGATAGATTGTATGGTAATTTTATGATCTCCAGATGAAATAATGATAAATATTATGAAACAAAAATAAAATTTATTTTACATGATATCTATGATGAAAAGGGATTCTCTCATTTTGAAATAATAAAATTAAATAATATTTCAACGAAATTTTTAATGTATTGGAACAATGGGTATGAATAAATTTTTTCATTACTTAGATAATCGGGAATTAAACAATTTGTTATGATAAAGCTGCAATACTTTCTAATGTTAATGTTGGTAAATGATATCCCTCAATATAATGAAAAAACTAGTTTTATTTTGGTAAAAATTCAAGAAATTGAATTAACTGAATGATTATATCACTATATTAAATGTATCAAGGTTATATTTATGGTGTTATAAACTCCATAATGTAATGTGTTTTTGTGCATCTCGTAGGGGGTGAATATTTGGTCATTCATTCATTATTTCACTATAAAGTTAATCATGTTCATTTATACCTCCTTCAAAATTTTTATAACAATATATTTTAATCATACATAATATAAGTAGTTTTTTATCAATCATATTTTTAGTGTGATGGTTTCTTATATAATTATGAGAGGAAGGGGTATTTGTATGATTTTCACATGAAATTCCAATTTTGATTGTTTAAATGTTTTTATGATACAAGTTTTTGTTGTGAAATTTAATCTTTAATTAAAATGTTTTGAAAAACAATTTTGCAACCACAATTTTTTACGACCTAGATAGAATTTAGATTATGGGATAAACCCCAATATTTTTACCTATTAGCCAACTTTTTTTTTCTTATCAGTTAATTCCGCCAAGATTTCATGTTGTATATCTAAATGATATTTGATAGTAAAATCACGTGGATCCATTATTCTCTCACATTTATTTAATTCAGTGGTTATTAAAAATATAGGCATATATTCATTGAGAATTAATAATAGATGAAAATCTTTCCATATATCATGAAATTTATTTCCAATAAGGGTTGAATGATAAGTGTACATATATAGACATTAAAAGTCAATTGATATATTGAAATAATTTTTTTTTATGTTTTTCTTTATATTTGATTATATTTTTTTATATAAGGTAGCATAATTTCTATGATAATCGGAATATGTGTTGGATGAGTTTTTCACAATGGTGGGAAAGAATCCATGTATATGAAAAACTATTCATAAAAAACTATTTCTATGGAGATTGAGACATTATAGATACGATCAAAATAATAATAAGAATCATATAAAGTCATTAAAATGATTACACTAGGAGTTCGTGTACAATATCCCACTTTGGAAAAAAAATTATGATTTTATGTAAACATAAATATGGATTATAAAAGAAATTAAATTATGTAATGTGGTTCATAATTGTCTATGATAACATCTAAAGTGTCCCTATAGTGATTGTACTTCATCTATGTTAGGTTCATATAGCCTAACATAAATATGAGTATATTATGTGAATATATAATTTAGTCCATATACACATGATAGTGTATAAATTTTTGATTGATGGAAGAATACAATGGTAATGAATTAAGAAATAAAATAGTTTAATTTTAATTTAATTATTTATAGATAAAATTATCAAAAAATTTATTTCAACTCATTAATAAATTGTTAGGAAATTTTATAAAAAATAATTAAATTAACTGAATAATATACAATGCTTGAATGTTAACTAATTTAGATGGTTGAATATGAATATAAAGTGATGATAATAGAAATTTATTCAAGTATTATAAAAAACATTTCACACTCGTGGAAATTTCATGAAATCACTTGATCTAGGATAAGTGCATATTGGATTTTTAAAAGAATTTTATTTATTTCCAAGTATAATTTTGAATTAAATTTTTCAAAGAACAGGCTTTGTTTCAAATCATGTATATTTAAAATTTATTTTTGATTACTTTGGAGTAATAGAAGACTTTTATTATTTTTGAGAAAAGGAAGATTATATTGGACATTATTTTAAGTTGTGGTGTGAAAATTCATGCATAAAATATGAATTTTCTAAGGTACCGTGGTAAATAAAAATATATATATTAGATTTTATGAAATGAAAAAAAAACATATTGTGAATTAATTAGATGTTTGAATATACTATTTTTTTAGATTGAAAAACCATGTTCATTTTTAAACATATTTTTTATATCAAGTAAATGTTAAATATATATTGAAAATATAATGTGTATAAATTGTATATCTAAATAATGTTATTATATGAAGAATATTTTGTTTGTATGATAAAATTTTGTAAAGGTATTCCATTTATAAATAGTAATATTTAGAATAGTATTTAAATTTTATAATTTGGTATAATTATCCATAATATTCAAAAATTGTTTTCAAATATTTATAGACAAATATTCAATAAATAATATGAATATTCACTCCCTAACAATATTCATTTAATGTATTTGTAGAATATATACCAAATTATTCTCCAGGTACATTATTCTTCATCACTTGTACAATTATTATCACATCGTATCCTTCTTTTCATACCATCATTAAAAATACATAATTACATGATGAATTAAAATATTTGAAAAGGGTGAGATCATATACTCAATAATGGTAAAAAAGGGTGATATCAAGGATCAGTTATGTATAGAACATATGGGTATGAGAACATGATCATAACGTCATAAAAATTCATACCAAGTGTGTGAAATTTCTTAATATTGAATCACATAATAAATAAAGGAAGTTCGTATGATTGGAATCATGAATAAAAAAACATAACTTATGAGTGTATAGCATTGGTATAAGACATGTGTTTTTTGAATACACATATTCAAAAAATATTTTTCCATATTCAATGATCATTTATGATAACATGACTGGAATATTACACTATACCCATGTTGTGATGACCCCCTCCCCACAAAGTGTACCCCTCCTGGTCCGAATATGTTAGAAGGTAGATAATGACCCCCATGTCCCGCCTCCAATCGGCCCCGGGATGGAGACTAGCACAAAGGGTTTAGTAAACACACAAATGGGAGGCATTACTCTCTTAGAAAACAAAGGAGGAAGAGAGAGATAAAATAGACACCAACCAACTTCAACTCAGACTAAAATATAAAATAAATCCCATGTAAAAATATGTAATGTCATGAAAACTACTACAGGTGAATGGGAAGAAACATCAAATACCCAAAAGAATGTAAAAAAACACCAACCAAAAGCCCAAAAAATTCCTACAACCCCAAACTCATAGAAACCAGCATAATCCCTAACCTACACCAAGCAACCTGAAAAAAAAATTATACATATACACAGGGTGAGTATAATAGTATACTCAATAGGATCTTCCTTGGAGCCTCTCGTGTAAAAGTAATGAAAGAATGATAAAGTAGAGTGAATAACAAGTGAAACTAACTTGTCACTTAATCAGGTATACTAGGTTCCCAGCCCCACCTTGGATACTCTAAACATGTAATGCATACAAGTGTATGTAATATAATAATGAATATCAAGGGTACCTAGCTACTACTTCTCCACTGGTTTGCTTCTTTGCCCCAATATCACTCATCCTAAGCATTGCTCTCTAAAAAGGCTTGCCCACAAACTCCTGGGAGAATCACCACAACATGCACTAGTGAAAAAAACTACCACGTCCACATAAGAAAGTTACCATGTAGTTTTAGAGAGCCACCAAAACTCGTATAACATGTATCATAATTCAGGTATTATACTTCAAGCCATTACAACCCATACACCGAGTAAGGATCCGCAACCCATCACAGTCTATAAACATTACCACAATAGTAGGCCATATGATACTATATCTAGAATATATATGTGTAAATAACTACAAGGCATTAAATACCTCTACCCACATATATTGGGAGATCTTACCATTGTGCCTACTATCAAAAATAACTACCATGTGAAGAGAGTGGTGTCAAAGGGGGTAGTCAACCATCCATACTCCCACTAGAATGTTGAGGAAAACACCCCCCAGGGCACAGAATCCAGTGGGTTTCAGTTTCCCTAACTGATGGGGTGGAGTACCTTATAGAAACACAAAAGTGCAGAATATAATATATCTCACAACCACACTATGGGAATAAACTAGTCATAGACTCAACTGAAGCTAACGTCTCTCAGACTCCTGACATCTACTTTTAAGACTATGTATCCTATAATCCCACAATCATTTAAATAGATTAATTACCTTACTTAATTCCCCTTTTTTGTTCCACTTTATGTTTATTAATTCTTTAAATATTAATTAACCATTTACAATTTCCACATTATATTTCATAAGCATAACACCAAAGTCTATTGTCCCATTAAAATTGAAACCTCAACATTTCGTTCTAGCAAGCTACAACCCCATAAGATAACATCATTTATTCAATTATCTATTTACAACATTGCTTCCCATATTCCTAGGCATTCTAGGAAAACATTCTATGCTACTAAACAGAAGGGGGTCAACACTGTGTGTAGGTAACTACCCGTCGATTCTTTGATGCCTATTATAAGAGAGTAGACCCATCCTCCATTGAGATGCTAGACACTGAAAGCTCATGGAATACTATACGCGTTATCACCCCTTATGAAGAAGGGTAAGAAAGACCAGCTACCACAGGTAGTGGTTAATATAAACCAGAAAACCAATAAAAGAAACATCAAGCATCCGAACATTCTCATCCAAATCGTTATATAATCTCTAGTGTCCTCTTTGACACCCAAATTCATAAATATAGGCATCTCACTAATCTTGGCATCAAATTCTGCCAGATCCAGTAGGCCTCCCTACCCCCACATACCACAAAATCCATACAGGCTCACATCACAACATAAGAAGCAGGAAAAAAACATTTCATCAATCGGGGTCTTAGAACTTAAACAAGAAAGGGGGTATCTACGAACCCTACAATGTATTAACATTTTTAAAACAACCAGTACTTTAAATCATCAGGAAAAAATCAATTTATTATTCATAGGATCCAAATTCTGGAAACCTAATCTGTAAGCTATCACAGACAATTAAACATGTTGACTGCAACAAATTGATTAACATAAAATTGCAACAAGAGGAACCACATTCATTTAAATGACTCTTTATCTTTAGACAAAAAATATAAATTAATTCTATCTTTAGGTTCTTTACCATTTTCCATCGAGAATGAGAAGGCTAAACAAGAATGCATAGATATCACACTCTCTAGAAAAACAAGAGGTAATAATATAATATCGATCTCAATTTATTTATCCAGTTCCAATATTTATTATGCCAATTAAATTTTGATCCAGTGGGATAAAACATTCTAACACTACAGTTCCATGTAACAGAAAAGAGAATCAATGAATCCCCTACCTCAAACTGTTCTTGAAGTTCATTATATGAGAACGTGCCACAAAAATGGGTTACAATCTCATTATCATTGAAAATTGTATCCACCTGAAGATGCAGAGACACTACCACATCGTCCAACACCCATGAAAATCCTATTAGTAATATGGGTGTAAAATTCAATAAAAAGGGCATGAAGAAATAAGTTGATGATCCTGAAATAATTAAGATAGATAATAATTTATATCGAAGACTGATCGATATTTCTTGGTGGAATCAAAACAAAGAATAAAAAATCCTAGGAGGAGTGTTTTATGGCACAAATCCTATAGGATGGAATGGGATGTTCGAGCATCTCACACCCGATAACAAGGAGAATGAACTAGGGAGCAAGAAATTGCATCCCTTTAGATAATTTAATGGAACACTGGTTTAAGATACCCTTGGTTTTCCATTAAAAGTGGATAACAATAAACCCCATGGGTTGACCAAGTAATAACATCCTGGTCCTTAAGAGAAATTAATATAAGTGTTTCGGCCTTTTAATCATCCTTAGTGTCCATAAAATAAGGATTTAAAAGCATTTTATATTTAAGGAATATTTAATGGGGAGAAGCTTTTGGAAGCTAGAAACAATGTTCATGAACTCAAAATTTTCAAATGGAAGAACATTGTTCTTTAACATAACCGTTGGAACCTCACCATTCTAGAAACACTATTCAAGAACTCAAAATTTTGAAAAGAAAAAAGGCCCTTGTTGGAACCTCACCATTCTGGAAACACTGTTCATGACTCAAAATTTGGAAAATGAATGAGGTCACCATTGGAACCTCACTGTTTCACTATTCATATGAGGTTACCATTGACACTGTTCATAGAAGGTCACAAATGAAAATGTTAACATAAAGTCAATGATTTCAGTGTTCACAATAGGCCATTTCATCATTTTTCAGAGAAGGGTACTGATGAAACTATTCACAGAAGGTCACTAATGGCACTGTTCACATAAGGTCACCAATGTCACTGTTCACATAAGTTCACCGATGAAACTGTTCAAATAAGCTCACCATTGACACTATTCACCGATGTTTACCCATGAACTATTCAAAATAGTATACCATTGGAACTATTCACCGATGGAACTATTCACAGAATGTCCCTAATCACACTATTCATAAAAGGTTAATAATGCCTTGATCACAATGGTCTACTGTTGGAACTATTCACCGATTGAACTATTCACCGAAATTGATATTTTGGCAGTGTGTTGGGGATAAGTCACCAGACCACTCAAAACTAATCATACACTTTATTTTTTAAAATGAATGGACCAGAGAAGTCCAAGACATTATATAAGATACCTCTCAAAACATTCCCGTCCTCCCGAAATCAAAACCCACCAAAAGGGAAAACTAAACGGCGTCCAAACAACCACCCATCGAGATACCTATCAAAATAGAGAAAGCCACATGAAGCAATAAAAGAAATCTATATTAGAAACCTGAAATGTATATAACCACAAAGGCTATATCGATACCTGAAAAGAGTTAAACATCAAACAACCTTGGGTACTGAGCACCTATCTATGACCCACTTTACTAGGTACTCCCCTCCATTCCACCGTGTCGCCACAAGACATGAACCAAGGGGATAGAATGCCCACAAAACACCATCTCATTGTGGTCTTGGGTCTCCATAGGTCACTCCTCAATGGTCGCATCATCATCAAAATTGATCTCTCCCCAATCAATGATGTGAGAGTCATCATGAAGATAACGACGGAGCTGTGATTCATGGAAAACATCATGTATATGACTCATTTATGAGGGAATTGATACTCAATATTCCACAACTCTAACAAAAGCTAACACCTCCAAAGTCCCAAACAACTGGGGAGAAATCATACTCCCATGACCATACCTTCACTTCCAACGATGGATAGTCAACTTCAAAATCACAGTATCCACAACATCAAACATTATTGGTCTCCTACATTGATCGAAATATAATTTATGACTATCTTGTGATATCTTTATCCTCTCAATAACAACCTGATCAATCATTGTTGTATTCTGGAATAGTTCTAGTCCAAGAATTGTTGACTCTCTAACCCCTGTCATGCACAATGGGGAACAACAAGGTCATACATACAAGGCTTCAAATTTTATCATACCTATGGTGGAGTGAAAATTATTATTGTAATAAAACTCCACCAAGGGTTAGTAACTCATCCATGAACCTCCAAAATCCATAACACAAGAGTGTAACATGTCTTCAAGGGTCTAGATGTTTTTCTCCATCTGACCATTAGTTTGAGGATGAAAATCAGTGAAAAGGAATAACTGAGAACTAAAGAAATTCTAGATACCTCTTCAGACCCAAGAGGTAAAATGATTATCTCGATCAGAAATGGTCTTCCATGGGACACCATGAAGTCTGACCACCTCCTCTGGATACTGCCTCAACAAAACTTCCACTGAGCTTGACTCCATGATTGCTATAAAGTGGGATGATTTCATTAAACGGTCCACTAACAACCAAAGAGAATCATGCATTCCTTGAGATTAAGGTGAACCAACAACAAAGTCCATTGATATGTACTCCCACATATAATAAGGAACATATAATGGATGAATTATAAAACAAAGAATATGTTGTTCGGCCATCACCTTCTTCCAGACCAAACATCGAGACACAAACTCGGCTACTACATGATTTAGCCCAGGCCACCAAAACTAGCCCCTGAATGCACGGTAAATATTTGTCATGCCAGGATGCACCACAAACGGAGAACTATTTAACTCTATAAGATCTATCTTGCACATCATCAATGGAATAAAAATACTTCCATGATACAACACTCGGTGTAGTTCATCCTCAGACCAACCATCAAGGGCCTCGCCACAAACAACTCAGTATCTATGGACCTCTACCTCTAGATCCCCCAACTAGGATTCCTCTACCATCTACATGATAAATGACTACACTTTCATCTGAAAAAGACATCCTCTTCCCCCAACATCTCCCATATCAAGATGTAATGATGAATGTTCTTCCATTACTCTCCAGGAGTCACCCGATTCACGCACCGTATCACAACATGACTTCCAACTCAGTGCATCAGCTACAACATTCTCCATTATAGGTTACTATGGTATTTTTTAAATTGTACTCCTTTAATAACTCCATCCACTGACATTTTCATAAATTCAAGTCATGCTAGAAGAAAAAATACCTCTAGATTAAATGATATGTGAAACCCACAAAGCGCTCACCAATTAGGTAATGTCTCTATAACTCAGAGAAAACAATACAGCTTTCAATTCAAGATCGTGGGTGATATAGTTATGTTCATGGGGAAGTAAATGCCAAGACTCATAAGAAACCATTGATCTCTGCATAATAAAAACAAAACCTAACCCTTGAAGTGATGCATTGTAGGAAACATCAATATGAACTCCCTCTACTGGCATACAAAGAACTAGAGCACTTACTAACTTCTCTTTTAGATAAAAAAAAGATTCATAACACATATCAGCCCATATGAACACCTGATCCTTCCATTTAAAAGTTTTTAGAGGAGTCTCTAATTGTGATAAGTCACTTACAAACCTCTTCTTGTAGCCTACGAGACCAGGGAAACTTCGCACCTCTGATACGACCTTGTTGTCTACCCAAGACACAACCGCTTCTATCTTCGATGGATCCATAGTAAATCCATATTTGGAGACCACATTCCCCTTTAAACTGACTTCTAGAGCACAAAAATAACACATCAAGAACATCCCATACAGTTGATGTTGAAGAAGAACTCAGATTCATTCTCAAATTTACCCAAGACATGAAGGTAGAACAGTCCTTGTAGTTTAACATGGGTTGTCAAATCCTCAGAGACCTATGAAATAACCTATCGACATGTATATTTTATGGGATATTTTTGGATATAATTTGGCCAACATGGGTTGATATTATATGGGATTAAGTAAATTATATGATACATTGGTGAATTAAAATTAAAATAATGATTTGATCCTAGGTTATCACTTGGGGTGGATTAGATTCCTTCCTTTTTATCTATTTCAATTTCTTATATTTGAGATGGGATAATTTAAGAATATCAAACAAAATCATCACTTTCAAGATTAATACCTAAAATAATTAATACTAATAACATATACACTTGGGGGATAGATGTTTTGAGAACATCAAGGTAAAGGATCGTATTAGCACTTGAAGTGTGTGGCCTTAAATTCAACAAGGATGAAAGAGTTTAAAGGTCTTTAAAGAAATATCTCAATTAAGAGAAGTTATTACAATTTAATGAAGTTAGAAATAAAATCCAATATATCCCCAAGATACTCTCTTGGATAAAACCATAAGTGGGTTAGTCCTCCATTGATTCTATGGTTTCAATGGAAGCGGAATATAGATTCATGAGGGAGGAAAAGGATAAGTAAAAATAGAATGAAATAATGATCACCCCACCATTGTGTGATAATTTTTCAAGGATTGGTGATTATAATTTCACTCCTTGATCCAATGGTATAAAATTGATATGTAGAACAATAGAATAAGTGGAGAGAAAAAACATTTATTACAAAACTAAGTTGAATTGAATAACATACATGTGGATGAAAAACTTGAGACTACAAAATCGCAGTATAACATTACAATTGAACAAAGCACAAAATATGATTAAATAATACAACACCACTACCTTAAATATGAATTTTTGTATCCTTGGTTTGAGCCTCAAATAGTTCAATTCATCCCACATTATTATGGTAGGCTTGGGGTGGTGGAAAGGTTGTTGAAGTTGGAAATTTCCACTCTCGACCCGAGGTAGCCGCTAGCTTGCAACCACTAAACAGACGTGTGAAATGCACCTTATAGATGGCCACATAAGAGTAAGCCATAGAAGAGGAAATTGGATATATGGGTGTATCCTAAACACCTGTAATATTAGGACCCATTTTGTGTAGGGAATAGGGAGTTATGGCGAATTTAATGGGATAACATTCTGGGGCATACATTCTGGCCCAGATTTTGAAATTCAAATTCGGTTCCCTTAATTGACATAATGGAGGATGAATTAGCTTGGAATATCGAATAATTAT